>OLKM01000272.1:12500-20000 GCA_900291075.1 Melanogrammus aeglefinus | reverse complement strand
AAATGTACATATACCACCACTGGTATATATAGGAGGGAAAACATGCAGACGTTAGTCAGACAGTGGAGGCAAGATGACAGAAAGGAAAATATAATATACAAGTGTGGAGTAAGAACATAAGTTATCGAGAAAAAGGAGAGCCAGCAGTCAGCTCCTTGACGCTGGTTTTTATGTTCATTTTGACCTTTTTTTATCATATCCAAATGTTACTGATCCACTTCTCTGCATGGGCTAATCCCATTGGTTATCATGGCTATCATCACTGTGAGCTATGAGCTGTGGAAAAACAACACACTCGCTGATTTAATCGAATCATTTCTTGATAATGCGCCATTGCGCAATTTACATCATTGTCATCAATTAATGTCAAAAACAAATCAAGTTTTTCAACTGATGAAATAATTCTTCCACGCAGCACTGTCATAAATAATGGAAAACGCCCAAAGTGATTTCTACTTTAATCTGAGGAGCGGCCCAAGATGTCACAATCTGAAAGAAGATATCAACCAAATGTTTTGTGTTCCTGAAGCTATAAGCAAATAAGATTAGATCATTTCACTTTATTTACCCAACTTTGGCAACTTGCTGGCACTTTGTAACGGATACAGGGTTGATGTGAAGAGACATGGATGTCAGGCCGCATGCAGATGTGCAGCGTCGTCTTGTGGTGCTGGAGAGGCTGTGAGAGTGCAGCCGTGTGATGTGGAGGCTGTGGTAGAGTCTCCTCAACCCTCTCGCCACTTCATCATGTCTTCCTGCAACGATTCGAGAGAAATGTATGGGATTTGCTGTAGGATAAGGCGCTACAACAACTACTAACACAAAGAAGGAAATAATAACAACAAAATAATAACAATTATTATTATTATATTATTTTAAGGCTATTTTTAAGGCTAAACAGTGTGGTTAACATTGTTTGTATGGTCATGTTATTGACCATACAAACAATGTATGGTTTCTATGAACTCTTTAAATTGTATGTTATATTCATGAGTTTTTCATGCATATCTTATTTTATAGTGATTACCATTTTTAATGGTTCAATGTGACTCTGACTATGTCTTCAATGAACTTTGTGTCTGAACAGAAAAGAGCATAACAAATGTGTTGTTTCCCAATGAAATGATAATGGACAGCCTCTTAAAGTTTGCTTTCAAGCGTATCAGCTGGACCCTTTCCCATAAATGTGAAGTTTGTTGGTCTTGCCGGGCTCCCAGTTTAGCCGCTCAGAAAGAGCGTCGAGGCAAAAGTCAACTGAATAAGATCCCTCCAGCCTCCCCTCCTCCTATGCACACACACTCACACACAAATCCCCTAATAACACACCGTTGATCCCCTAGATCAAGGGAATTGTGCGTCTGTGCGCGGGAGAAAGGGATGTTCACCAGGATCTTGCCACTTCCTCGTGTGCATTGTGTTGCGGTGTGGACCGATGGGGTATTGGGTGGGGGGGTGTTTGGATGGGGGTTGCTGGTGGGATGGAGGTGGGGGTGTTGCTGGTGGGATGGGGGGGTGGTGCTGGTGGGATGGGGTGGGGGGGGGGTGGGGTTATGTCTTGCACCGGCTTGGGCTGTCTAAACAATGGCAGCGACAGTGGCTTATGCTGCCCTAATCCCTCTGTGATCCGTTGGCCCCTATGAGGCGGCGATGGGCCCCTGCCCAGAGGCCCCCTTGCTCCTCTGAGGGGCCACGATAAACCCCGGACCCCGGCAGTCTGCAGTGGCCTCAAGAAAGAGATGAAGTTTGGACCAACTATTGGTTAACACAGTCGGAAGGAATGGACAGGCCAAGTTCCTCCCTGAGTCATTGAGAATGCGATTGGACCCTGACGTTTTCGGTGCTTCTAGTCATGAGGTTGGCTCTATGTGAGGGATGTATGCGTATTCACGAAGCTACACATGAAGTACAGCAAAGATGGAGACGCAGTCATACATCAGTAAACAAAGAGAGAGAGAGAGAGAGAGAGAGAGAGAGAGAGAGAGAGAGAGAGAGAGAGAGAGAGAGAGAGAGAGAGAGAGAGAGAGAGAGAAGAAGAGAGAGAGAGAGAGAGAGAGAGAGAGAGAGAGAGAGAGAGAGAGAGAGAGAGAGAGAGAGAGAGAGAGAGAGAGAGACTCTTAAGATGCAATTGCTGTAAGTGCCAGATTATCTTTAGGTTAGCGGGGGATTATTGCTCTGTAGTGTGCGATTATTGTGGTGAAAGTAGGAGATTAGTGTAGTACAGGCGCTCAGAGGGAAACGGGTGGGATGAGTCAAACAAGGGAAATCGGACTGTAAGTCCTTGTTTGTTTTTGTGCGTTGTTCTCGGGCGTAGGGATGAGGTTGTCATGTATTTCTCAAACTAATTGTATCACAATTCAAAAGGTTACGTCGGCACGCTGGCTTGTTTCAAATCAAGCGATGGGGAGCGCACTATTGTGTCGGGTTATTTGCTGCAAACACACAAAACTGGCATGGCCTCCCTCGCTAGCTTGGCTTTATCTTCTTGAGAAACCGTTATGGGGGATGAATCGTATTCATTTTTTTATTAAGTCTTGTTTTTCGACAGTTTAGCAGAGGAAGTGTTCCTCATGTGGTGCTCATGTCTGCCTAGAAAGAGAGATGGAGTGGGGAAGATGAGAAATATAAAGGATGGATTGGAAAGTAAGACGGAAAGACGGAAGGAAGGACAGAATTAATTAAAAACGGAAGGCATGAAAGGAGGAAAGCGGCAACCAATCAAATGTAAAGAGTTGTATGCAAAGCAAGTAGGTAGAACCAGGTAGACTTCCAAGAGTGAGGAGCACATCCAGGAGAGAGAGGGTAGATACAGGTGGTAGCTGTGAGGGGCGGGGGGGGGGGTCAGGTGGGTGGGCCGGGAGGTGTTTGCGTGGCGGGGGGTCTGGGTGGGGCGAGTCGATTAAAATACAAATGACGATAAGAAGGGCCCTCACCTCCCCTCGCGGCTTTGAAGTGACGCTTACAGGCCCCTGAGGGGGAAAACACATCACCGTTTTTAGGGATGGAAACGTTTAAAAGAATATCAGAAGTAGGGAGGAGACGACGACGATGACGAAGAAGAAGAAGAAACGTGTGTTTGCCCCGGAGGTGTTTACACCTGTAATTATTTATCCACTTATCCTCATGTTCCGGTAGAGAAGCAGGCGGGAGGGGGCAGGGAGCAGAGAGACGTAAAGACAGGTGTTGACAGCGGAAGTCTGGCTTGTTTTGATTGATGTCATTTCTTGGATCACCCTCAATTTTTTCCACACGCACGTGAGCTTTCCAAACAGAAGCACTTTAAAGCAAACACATACACACACCCGGCAGAAATCGGAATAAATCAGACAAAACCCCACACACACTATTCATGCTGTTGGTAGGTGATCGTCAGTTAAACAGAGTGCCATCCCTCTCTTTCAGCCACCTGTGGTACTACACTGCAGAGCATCGCCCTAGAGCATCTCCTCAAGAATTAAGCAGCATGCTAGGAGGATAGAACAAGTTGCGACTAGGTGCCACTTTTGGATTAGGCTCCATGAAATATTTGTCTGCTACAAGGTGTGTGTGTGTGTGTGTGTGTGTGTGTGTGTGTGTGTGTGTGTGTGTGTGTGTGTGTGTGTGTGTGTGTGTGTGTGTGTGTGTGTGTGTGTGTGTGTGTGTGTGTGTGTGTGCACAGCAGGTGAGTCATGGGTCTGTGCAGGGTCAGCCCTCAGCTGGTGCTGACTAAAGAACTTTAACAGATGTATGCATTCCCAGACCTCAGTTAATCAGCTACCGCAACACAATTAAATACACACACACACACTCCAAAGCAACCCATTTTTCATTTGTTACAAAATCACTCTTGGCCAAATTCGCAAAAACAAATTCACATAAACACATGCAACGTTTTTTTCAATCCTGGAAATATTCATTTTCCTAAGATATTTTTATAGAATCCACCTAGTCAATCCGACTAAAGTTTTTCATTAAGCTGGCAGTCGACATAAGACAAAACAAACAAACATATAAATATATAAATATATATATGTGTGTGTGTGCAAGAACATATAATTACATATATGTTACACTTCTTTGTGATAGTATTGACTCCCCAGGAAACTACCTGCCGAAGGGGTTTTCAAAAGGCTTTTAAGTTTTCATCACAATACCAAACGTAAAAATAGGAATAAGTGTACTTTTTTCAAAAACAATAAAAGACCAAAGCGAATACTCATGTGGTGTTAAATTTTTACGCTGGTCCCAGACCTTTCAGTCTGTGTAAGCCGTAGTAAATGTAACTTTTCGGGGTTTTCACTCTGGTTCACATTGCCTTCGAGCAGCTTAATTTAAACAAAGGCCTTCCTGAGCATGAAACCACGAGAGTGTGTTTACCAGCAGAGTCAGCGATTACCTCCTTCTGGGTTTGTCATCTCCTCTTGTGTTGACCTAAGACAGGGAAGGGTTTTTACGTGCGTGTACCGAGTGTGAGTGTGTTGGTATAGGTGACGACAGTCTCTTTCATCTGCCTCCATACGGAACTTTACGGCCTCTTTACATTCTCATCAAGAGAGGTTAAAGTGGATGTCACTGTGTGTGTGTGTGTGTGTGTGTGTGTGTGTGTGTGTGTGTGTGTGTGTGTGTGTGTGTGTGTGTGTGTGTGTGTGTGTGTGTGTGTGTGTGTGTGTGTGTGTGTGTGTGTGTGTGTGTGAGTGTGTGTGTTTGCGTGTGTCTATATACATATCAGAAGTTTATTTTCTTATTCTCTTGTTGTTGTTGTTGTTTTGTGCAGGTGTTCCTTTGCAGGTCTGTCAGGCAGTCTGCCGGAAGAGAGATAGAGTGTTAGTGTGCGTGTGTGTGTGTGTGTGTGTGTTTGTGTATGTGCGCGTGCGTGTGCGTGCACAGGGCTGGCAGAATGCAACAAACACTAGCTTCCACTTTGTCTGATTTATTGAAAATTAATAGATTAGAGGGAGGGAGGGAGCAAGAGAGAGACAGATAGACGGAGAAAGAGAGAGAGAGAGAGAGAGAGAGAGAGAGAGAGAGAGAGAGAGAGAGAGAGAGAGAGAGGAGGAGAGAGAGAGAGAGAGAAGAGAGGGAGCGGGAGAGAGAGAGAGAGAGAGAGAGAGAGAGAGAGTAGAGAGAGAGAAGAGAGAGAGAGAGAGAGAGAGAGAGAGAGAGAGAGAGAGAGAGAGAGAGAGAGAGAGAGGAGAGAGAGAGAGAGAGAGAGAGAGAGAGAGAGAGAGAGAGAGAGAGAGAGAGCCACTGCAGCTGGTACACCTCACCACAGTTCTACTTGACACACAGACACACACAACACTGTCACCCCAGCAACACTTTAACTGTTTCACAGCCACTACCGCCTGTTGAAAACTGAATTTGTCCGATTTCAAGAAAAAAAATACTCTGAAAACCTGAATTGAAGTAAGTAAAACAGTCTGAAAAGCTGGAGCTGGAAGAGTGAAATATAGACGTGCTGGAAACACCGGAGACCAGCAAATAAAAATGTCTTTCTGTCAATAGGAGCAAAAGTACGTAGTAACTGTCAGACACTAATATGATGTTATTTAGTCAAATTGCCTTTGGTAAAGTAAGTAATTTGAATTCTGGCATGGGCCCTGAGTTACCCAAGGCTGTGGTCTGTGTAAGTGACACATCGGGGCCTGCCAAGATCCTGATGACAATGTGGAGAAAATGTTTATCATTTTCCAATTCATCATCTCTGATCATTAGCTGGGACATACAGCCCTCCCCAACGCCCAGCTTATGGTTATTGCTGTTGTGAAGACAGAATGGACGCCCAGTAGGTCTGAGTCAGACAGACAGGCTCCATCATGGCATATTAATGACTCCCCAGCATTGTTCCCTTCTCAGTAGGGATTTACAACAGGCACTGTCACGGTCGCCCCATTGTCAGGACCCCCATTACCACTGCGGTGCCTCACTGTTCTCTTAAGGGCTTGTGGCTGTTATTTATCTCTTGCTTGTGTTCAATTACTCTATCTCTCTCTCTCCCTCTCTCTCCCTCTCTTTCTTGCTCTTTCCTTTTTTCTCTCTAGCTTTTTATCTTATTTTCGTTTGAAAGTGGTAACTCAGAACACAGAGGGAACTCTCTCTCTCTCTCTCTCTCTCTCTCTCTCTCTCTCTCTCTCTCTCTTCTCTCTCTCTCTCTCTCTCTCTCTCTCTCTCTCTCTCTCTCTCTCTCTCTCTCTCTCTCTCTCTCTCTCTCTCTCTCTCTCTCTCAGTCAGTCAGTCAGTCAGTCAGTCAGTCAGTCAGTCAGTCAGTCAGTCAGTCAGTCAGTCAGTCAGTCAGTCAGTCAGTCCCGCACACACACACACACACATACAAACACATACATTAATAACCCTGCTATGCTCTCAAGTCTCAATACAATTAGCTCAACATCGTGACGCTGGCCTGCTGGAACTAATGAGTAAAAACTAGGGATGTTTCCATTTACATCACTTAAGATGTTTTTTTGCCTCTATGTTGGTTTGTGTATATGTGTACGTATCTCTGTGAATGTGTCTGTGTGTTTGGACATGTGTGTGCTTGTGTTTGTGTGTGAGTGTGTTTGTGTGTGTATCTCTGTGTACGTGTCTGCGCGTTTGGACGTGTGTCTGTTTGCGTGTCTGTGTCTGTGTGTCTATGTGTTTTGACGTGTGTGTGTGTGTGTGCGTCTGCACACGTTTGTGGTCCTGTGGGACCAGCAGCCTCGCATAGAAACCAAATATTGACATTACAGATCATGAAACGTTCAGCTGCCCGCAGACTCAAACACCGGCCTTTGTTGCTGGAGGGTTAGAGAGGGTAAACATGCAGGGATGAAGAAATAAACAGATAGTCAACGCGGGCATGGGATATAGGAGGAATGAGAGCGATGGGAGGATAGCGGATCGAAGGACAGATGCAAGAACACGAATATGGATGGAAACAGTCAGAGAGTCTGTGGACAGAAAGAGAGAGAGAGAGACGGGGAGCGAGAGGCCGTAAGGGCCCTTTAACCAGAGCCAGAGACTTTATTTTGGGCTGGTAATAACACAGTGTGTATCGCAAGCCAGCATGTTATTAACAGATGATCAATAGCAGAACACGCGCGCACATGCACGCACGCACGCACCCACTAGACAGCGTGGCAGCAGAAGTCACGGAGCTACCAGGCTTTCTGGGGCTGACACAAATATAAATGTCTAAGGAGGCGCATGCAAACCAATGCAACCGTACATCCATTACACACACACACACACATACACACAAAACACACATGTCAATTAAATGCATTCAGGGGAACGACATTTGGACAAACTGGGAAACACACACAAACTGAATTGGCACAGGCTAACATACATAAACACATGCATGCACGCTCACACTGACACATGTCGGTACAGTAGAGAACGTTTTACCCCTAATCCCCATGGCATGGAGGGCAGGCAGGCCCTCTGATGCAGCTGCACAGTGAGGCCCCCTGGGCCTGGCCGCGCGGCTCTGCGGTGGGGACCCTATATTGCATCTCATTGCGGTCAGAGGTCCTGGCGATG
>OLKM01000272.1:0-7500 GCA_900291075.1 Melanogrammus aeglefinus | reverse complement strand
AGGCTCCCATTACAGAGACATACTATTATAACAGCCGTGACCACACTAACAAACAGTTTGCTTTAATTACATTCACTTCATCACAAATAGATTCAAGTCAATAAACAATACGGTCTGTAAAGTAATTAGTCCCTTAAGCTCATGGCAAACTCGCCCGATCCTGAGTGAGGTACTCAGCGTCGCGGAGCGCTGTGTAGCACGGAAGGTCTGCTGGAACAGAACGGTCTCCCCAGCATGGGGGGGCAGGACCCAGTCGAAGGGAGGCCGCGTCAGGGGTGGGCCAAGGCGTTAAACGTCACGAAACGCAGATTTCACACGTCTTTGAAGTGAGATCACGGCAGCCATCGTTCACACGCGCTCCTCTCCTCTCCGCTCGCATGTGATTGCAGAGGGTCGCAGGTCGCAGGGCACACTGCGACGCTGATGTGTGACACACGCACACACCCCGCATCTGATAAGGTGTTCAACGAAAGCATCACAGAAGGCCGTGGTCGGGTTCTACCGGAAGCTCTGTGCTTCTGCTCAGAAGCCGTTGGCCAGCTCAGAGCTTCATCAGAACATCTCTGGAAGTAGAGTGCGCGTTTGCTGTGTTTACAAACTTAAGACCAGCGTCTTCTCAGCATGTTTCTGTCTGACGTTTTTGGTTTGCGCGGGGAGGGAGGGGGGCGCCCGGGCTGGGGAGGTGGGGGGATTCACGGGCAAACATCAAAGAGTCAGATCAGAAAGAAGGACAAACACATGAGAATTGAATCAGCGCGCTTGACCACAAGATAGCTGATTGAATCATCCGCTTCCGCCAAAACCTGACACCACTTCCATGAACCCTGAAGCTAGGCACGCATGAATAAACACACACGCACACTCAAAACACGCACACACACGTTTGAGGATGAATGATGTGCTCTTAAGACATTTAAGCCTTATATGGCGGTCAGATAAACGGACAGACATACAGATCACCAACTTACTTGGAGTCTGACTTTATTCAACACTACTGGTTCTGCCACGGCACGCGCATACACACACACACACACACACACACACACACACACACACACACACACACACACACACACACACACACACACACACACACACACACACACACACACACACACACACACACACACACATACACACACACACACTACTAAGGCCAAACTTGCAGAGCCCAATTTCAGACGCCAGCTTAATACTCATTCACTGAGGCAGCTCCCACAGGAGCGATCAGAAGGCGTCTCTCACAGCTCGATATTGAACTTCAGCGAGACCACAGGCGAGGAGGAAGTGATCCCTCTCATGGTGGGACGGTTAGTCCTCGCCGTCTGCGTCCGTTTCATTTCCTCAGGTGCTTGTGTTTTACCATGGGAACAGCACTCCCCCCCCCCCCCCCCCCACCACCACCTGGTATTCCTGTAATTTCAAGATGGCAGCGAAGGGTTGATGAGGGTTAAGGTTTGGCTTAGGGTTACCCATATAGTGTCTGATCATTACTGGCACTATTTCTGTGCAATGGATGCGGCAGCAGCATTGTTGTCTGTGTGTTTGAATGTTCCTCTGTCTGTCTCTCTGTCTGTCCATCTGTCTGTCTCTGTGACAGATAACTCATTTGTGAACAATGGCACCAGTCAGAGTGTGATGTTTGAGTCTCTTCCAGAGCCCACATCCTCAGTACATTGGGTCCTCAGCCACAGCACAGTGAAGCAGTGTCTCCAAGTGAAGCCCAGAGGATGCAGTGCTATAAAAACCTCCCAACGCAAACAAGCGCACAATGCTCATTTTACTGCCACCCTTTCTACCGCATCTAGCCTGCTAGCGCTTCTAGCCAAGCGCCCTTTAGCTGTCCGCGGGGAGTGGGTGGATAGTGGTCTTTCTGCTTCAAGTGGTGGGATGGAGATGTGAGATATGGATCATTTCATTTATTCATGCATTATGGGTCTGCGACAAGGAATGGAATCAAGAGTCTTATGAGATCGATTCTATGGTTTATTAATCGCTGCCACGTGTTTAGGCCAGCTTTTACGCACTCACACACACACACACACACACACACACACACACACACACACACACACACACACACACACACACACACACACACACACACACACACACACACACACACACACACACACACACACCTATAAACTCACACATACACGCCAGAACACACTGCCCCTCTGTTACTGAAATGGGCTCCGATTCCCCAAGGCCACAGTCCAGATGTGTAGCTATTCAGTGTGTGTGGGTGTGTGTGGTTGTGTGTGTGTGTGTGTGTGCGCTTGCACGTGGTCGTGTGTCAGCAGTTATGTATTTTGTTCATCTTGTCACGCGGTCACGCTTTGGGCGTGTCTTTCGTTCTCTTACTCTCATACGTGAGTGCCCTTGTACTATATCCATTTAAGCATGAATATGAGCCTGTGTGTGTGTGTGTGTGTGTGTGTGTGTGTGTGTGTGTGTGTGTGTGTGTGTGTGTGTGTGTGTGTGTGTGTGTGTGTGTGTGTGTGTGTGTGTGTGTGTGTGTGTGTGTGCGCATGCGTGTGTGAGTGAGTGTGTGTATTTGCGTGTGTTCGGCTGTGTGTATGTGTGTGTTCGCATGTGTGTGTGTGTGTGTGTGTGTGTGTGTGTGCGTGTGTGTGTGTGTGTGTGTATGTGTATTTTAGCATGGATGTGTGCGTGTGTGCGTGCGTGTGTGCGTGCGAGTGTGTATTTGCGTGTGTTCGGCTGTGTGTATGTGTGTGTTAGCATGTGTGTGTGTGTGTGTGTGTGTGTGTGTGTGTGTGTGAGTCTTGGGGAGTGGGTGTGTGTGGTAAGGCGGGTGTAGGGCTCTTTTTAAACATAGCTGCGTTGTTATGGTTGCAGGGGACTTTGATGTTGCCTCAAACCTCGAGTTGGAGGCTCTCATTTTGGGCACAGGTCTCCAGAGGAGCCAATGACTTCCAGATTGGTCCTCCCACTCCCTCTTGATGGAGGACTGCGGGAGGGGGGATTAGTTAACTATCTGGGTGGAGGTCTTTGTTAGGGGTGGGGCTCAGCTAATGGCTTGATGATCTGATGGATGCGAGGAGTGGTGTGCTAGCTACGGTTTACATAAGCCTAGCCATTTGCGCATGAATCCACAACTTTTGGGGTAAAAGTTTGACTTTCAGACGGACAAAAAACAACTCATTTCAGAAATATATTAAAACTGTATATTCTAACTTGTTTTCTTTATTGCAGCTTCTATGTTTAGCTTTGTCTGTGTAGTCTTCAGAGCATTTACTAGACATAATATACCATTTCAAATGTGTAAATACTGAGTAAGTTATCTCAGGGCGGTGCAATGAAAGCATATCTAAATGCCATTAACAATTTTTGGAAAGAATATATGCAAGCAAATTTTTTTCCCCCATCTTTGATGAGCTGTGATCTGAGTTCATTTGATGGCAGCGCTATAAAACGATACATCAACACGCTTTAGATCTCTTTGAGGAAACACTGTCTTCCGGAAAAGGCGTTTGGATCAGAGCCACTTGAAAGGCCTGCGAGCAGGGAGGTGATATGCTATTATTTCACGACCCGCCCCCCCCCCCCCCCATTTTGTGAGTTGGACACCGGGAAAGCTGGTGTCAGAGGAAGAGAGCGAGAAGCATTGGGAGAGAGCGAGGGGATCGAGGATGTTTAATGTGCCATCTCAGTGATATGCAAGATTAAAGACATTACACTCAAAGCACTCCAGGAGAAAGGAGCCTTTCATTTAGAAAACAAGTGAGTGGGAGGAAGAGATCGGGAGAGTGGGGATGTACTCTTTGTGTGATCTAATGGGCATAACTACCATGAAGATTAGTGGTGGACCCCTCTGTAGTAGCATAGGTGCTTTCTAAATGTGTGTGTGTGTGTGTGTGTGTGTGTGTGTGTGTGTGTGTGTGTGTGTGTGTGTGTGTGTGTGGTGTGTGTGTGTGTGTGTGTGTGTGTGTGTGTGTGTGTGTGTGTGTGTGTGTGTGTGTGTGTGTGTTTGTGATGTGTGTGTGTGTATGTGTGTGGGTGTCTGGTTTGGGGAGTATGTATGTGTCCCAGTGTGTCTGTCAGTGTGTTTGTGTGTCTGGCTTGGGGAGTGTGTATGTGTCCCAGTGTGTGTTTGTGTGTGTGTGAGGGTGTCTGGGTGGGGGAGTGTGTATGTGTCCCAGTGTGTGTTTGTGTGTGTCTGCTTGTATGTGTCTGTGTGTGTGTGTGTGTGGAGGGGGGGGGAGTGTCTATGTGTCCCGAGTGTTAGGAGTGTGTGGAGTGTGTGTGTGTGTCTGTGGGCGTCTGTGGGGGTCGGCCACCATTACAACCAAGTGATTAGAGGAGTGTGTGGAGTGTGTGTGTGTGTCTGTGGGCGTCTGTGGGGGTCGGCCACCATTACAACCAAGTGATGTCCGGGACCCCATTAACTCTGCCACTAAAGCAGAGAATTCTTGTTCAAACAGGGAGCTGATAAAAGAGAACAATATGCTGATAAATCAAAGCGCTTTTCAAGTGACGTGAGATTAGAGCCGGGAGATGGCCGGGCTGCATTACGGACCATTTGAACCCCGCTGATTCTCTGACCACCCAGGGTAAAACAAAAAGGGCCGTTGATATCTAATTGGAATTTTGAAGTAATCACTCCTTTGAAGTAATTAGATCTTTGATGTAATCAACAAACGATGGGGCTAGGTGCCGTGATATTGACAGTGGCTATCTCCAGGGTTAGCATGGCAACGCAAACAAAGTGCGTTACAAGCGCTGTCGTTCCATATGCACACATTGATGCATGTGCATTAATCCTATACATTTGCAGGTGGATAGTGTTGGTTATATGTGTGTGTTTGTGTGCGCACGCGCATGGGTGTGTGTTTTAAGTCCATTGATCCTGTTGCCACATGCTCAAACCAATGTTATCCAGATGTTTCAATTCGAACACACATAGAAAGGTACTCATGTGGTAGTGTTTTGCGTGTGTGTCAGTGTGTGTTTTATGTGTGTGTCTGTGTGAGTGCGCGCGCATGTGTGAGTGAGTGCATATGTGTGGTTTTGTGTGTGAGTACGTGTGCATGTGTGTGGCATGGGGCATATCTTTTTTCAGTATATAGTTCAATAATTATAGGTTCAAAAGTGAGCCTCCCTGTGTGTGCTGTGTGTGTGTGTGTGTGCTGTGTGTGTGTGTGTGTGTGTGTGTGTGTGTGTGCTGTGTGTGTGTGTGTGTCTGCGTGCGTACGGGTGGTATATGTGTGTGTGAGTGAATGTGGAAGGCACAGTGAAAACCACTTCAAGGCTGGTAAATTACCCAGAGGAAGGCTCGAAACGCAAAGGACCCATTTTGCGGCTATAAAGTTCCAGCATGTCTTAGGATAAGCGTGTGTTGTGTGTGTGTGTGTGTGTGTGTGTGTGTGTGTGTGTGTGTGTGTGTGTGTGATGTGTGTGTGGTGTGTGGTGTGTGTGTGTTGTGTGTGTGTGTGTGTGTGTGGTGTGTGCGCGTTCATGTGTGAGATGGTCATACACATCCATCTGTGTGTGGGTGTGTGTTGTAGACACTACACATCCATACAATAGATGCTAAAAATAGAATGTTTGATGCATTGTCTTTGAGTGAAAAAATAACAGCAAACAGGCAATACAATATTATTATAAAATAGTTAATTCTAGTAGTGTGCAGTGACCGATGTATATGTGGTGACGCTGTGTGTGTTTATATTTTAAAGTGAGGCGCTGCCTTTAAGTGATAAGGTATTCCACTTCCTGTAATCAAAGCAGGGGCACAGCCGAGCTAGAAGCACCTGAGAATGAGTCGAAATATACTATAATAATACACACACACACACACACACACACACAACACACACACACACCACACACACACACACACCACACACACACACCACAGCGTCCCTTCAATTTAAAAGGAGCCCTTCATTCTGCAGAAAAATGCATTTGCATTAAATAAATATCTGCAAAACTCTTTAACATGTAAACAAACGCACATACACAAAATACACACTCCTTGAGGCGGTGTCTCTAAGATTTCCATTTCGTTCTCTTTGGCGACACCTTTGGCCATCTGGTTATTCTTCTGGGTGTTGTCACCGACGCCCAGTTCCCAACATTTATAATACATTCATAATAAGCACACATTCATAATGCCTTCACAATAAATGCACATTCATAATAAACACACATCAATAACACTGCAAATTCAGGGGCTTTCATTACTGGGAAATAGGCTCCATCTCTATTATGTGACCTCATTTGGCGGTTATTCACGTCAAACTCTTTGCGATAACCCCTTTAACCACACCAACTCACAGGTATTACCACCTAAATATACACATTTCAGATTAGTAATGTACACAACCAAAATAACTGACTAACTGCAGAGACACTCTAGGTATCATATCGAACAACTCCTCACACAAAGCCTCACATATAACACGCAAAACAATTCACACCTTTACGGCAAAAAAAGCCAAAAATACAGGCAAAAAGGCGAAACATCACTTTCATAGTCATACATATTATTTTAGGTATATTACTATGCATGCAAATAAAACGTGTGCACACAACACACTAAACCAGAACACACAAAGCTACTCAAACACTGAACACACCCTCAACACAAAGCAGAAAACGGGCATGCACGAAATACACACACACAACGACATCACACACACACGGTTACCACACACACACTCAGGCTGAAGTATGAACCCTATAAAGTGAGCCTTTGGGGGGCCGTGTGTAAACTACTGGGTCAGCTTCCGCCTGCCCTCGTAAACCCGCCGTCGTATCGTCTGTCAGCCGCATCCTGGGAGCGTTAGCAAGACCACCTATGATTCTTCCGCATAACGTTTATTGAGAAGGCTGCGTATGAAACAGAAAACATTTATTGTAAACGAGTAATTAAACAAACAAACTTCTCACCGCCTGCTCCCTTGATCATCAAAGTTATCTCATCGATCAATGGTCATTCTAAGCTTCCTCTCTCCCCTCTCCCTCTCTCCCTCTCTCACTTTCTCTCGTCTGCTTTCTTCTCTCCATTCTCCCTCCTTTTCTCTTTCGCCCTCTTCACCTTTTCGCTCTTACTCTCCTCTGTCTGTCTCTTCTTCTTCTCTCTCGTTTTCTTCCGCCCTGTCTCGTTCTCTTTCTTCTCTCTCTCTCTTACTCCCCTTCGCTCTCTCTCTCGTCCTCCTCTCTCTCTCTGTGCTCTCTATATCCCCTGCATGTTTCGTCCACATGTTCTCTAGTGTCTCTCTCTGTCTCTTCTCCCCCTCCTATCTGCCATTCACATTTATAAAAGAGTGCATCTCTCTTGGAGTGAGGTGTCATTTTCATCACACTCTGTCCTGCTCATTTGAAGTAACATAGTTAAATAGTAACAATAAAAAAATAATAAATAAATGGAAATAAATAAATGTATAAATATATTTTAATCTAGGCTAGATAAAAGTTGGTGAAATATAAAACTGCTGTCATGTAAGATGCCATTTTTGCATATTCTGATTA
>OLKM01000271.1:326707-394689 GCA_900291075.1 Melanogrammus aeglefinus | reverse complement strand
TCGCATTTTCCTCCCGATTAAATCGAAACGTGTCAAATGTCGCGATCAAGCTTTTGAGGTATTTTTTGTGCGGGATATGTAGCTGTAAGAATAATGCAGTAAAGCCGATGCAAGCCAGCCGTAGTGACTGCACCTTAACAGTAAAATGACTCAGTCCTTCTCCCTCAGCGATTATATGGACTTCAATAAAAAAGGAATTCCGAAGTAGAGACTTTTCAGATAACTTTTCTGCCCTAAGCGGCGAGGCCAGACAGACATTGTTTAAAGAATACTGTGAGTTTACTCGTGGTGTAAGGGGGCAAAAACGTGTTCAAACACTCTGTTGGACTTTAAGGTTTATTGCAAATTATATTAACGCTGTATGGAATTTTGATTGTCATTCAATTTTTAAAACGCGCCTTAGCGTGTGTACCATTATTGGTTCCTGTAAGCCAGAACCCCTTGGATCTGGACACGGTTTAATGAAGGGATGAATGAAAAAACCGACATGCCTTGATTAAAACTGTCATGGAAAGGCTTGTGCCCCATCAAGATGTTGGGCACGCACCACAGTCCCTAGGTGGGATGCTTTGTTCACACATGCATTACATGTGGCTGTCCTAACAAGAATGCAAATGTGGATTGGCAATCCACATCCAGTTCAATAGTTGAGTATTAAACCCCACAATTATGAAAATGAATATAAATTAATCAAACTAAAATTAATTAAACTAAATTAATCAGATTTCATTGTGATTATACACAATCATAAGCTATACAATAAAATAATGAAATACATCATGTTGAATCTTGTTAACTAAATGAATTTTTTTGTTGTACCTTGTAGAAGTCTTACTGGATATTGAATGCAGCGAGCAGGAGGAGAACTTGGGGTGGTTGACGCTCGCGCCATATATGAGGATGGGGTGAGTATTTATACCTCAGCAGACATTTCCAATACTTCAAACGACAACCGGCGCCTGGTCGTCTGAAGATGTCTTTTCACTTTCTCCGCCAGACAATGGAGGCACTAACTAGAGTAGTGGCTTGAAATAGTTGAAGGCAGGGAGGTCTTGTTCATCCTCTGTTCCTCAGAATAGCGTTCCCGTGGAACATGTGGATCAGGGTTTTGGCTTTCATCAGTTTCCTTTCTGTTTTGAAGCTGGTGCATCATAAAAAATAAATAAAAATGGCATTCAACCATGCAAATTCCCATAACAGGGCTGTTATCATTCCAAAACCAGAGAAACCATAAAACCCCACAATGTCCCTTTCTTTTCCTTTTTGGTTCCCTGTCAGAAACAAAGATAGAAAAGGTCAGGATCCACGAAGTTGTGGTTAGAAACATGAGAGACAGAGGCGGATAGCTAGGAGACCACAAGCGACTGGTGGTGTGGCCGAAACATTTCTCTATGTATAGTTCAGAGTGGCCTTCCGGTCTAAAATTAGCTAACAGGACGTGGCTGCTTCCAGCCTCTCGACTACATTTCTTGTGTGAACGGTAGGTTTACAGATTCAAGGATTTTCAGTGTAGGGGAAAAGGATTTCCCTTAGCATTTCCCATTGTCTGTTTCACAAGTAAGCTTGGTTTTTCATTCACCCTGCCCACGCATGGAATGCTTTTAGAAATTTGAACCACTGATTACTAAGGGCTTTTCTGCTGGACCAAATAGTCTAAACATAAAGAAAGGTCTCATTCTCCCTAATGTTATAACATTTAGTGTGAGTGGGCTTTTTAAGTATTACTCTTGAATATTTGCTAATACAGCAATTATTCTCCTCTTGCAATACGGTAGCCTAAGAAAAACATTCTTTAATTGTAAGGTAGATAAACAAACACTTCTGTAATCCTCATCAATCACTCTGTCCCCTGTAATTTTCATATTTTTTAAAGAGGTTGATTTCCTCCTTTTAGAAGAAGGACTTATCATCTTTCGTCAAGGCCTCCTTTGTATCACTAGTCAAAACAGACTTGGCCAGATGCCACCCATGGCCTGTCTCGCCTCTAAGGGTTATTGTCTTTTGGTTTAGTTATTGGCTCGTTTAGCCACTCTCATCCCTATTGCTTCCTTCTGTGCTTAAAACTTTAATTGCTTCCAATTTACCATCACGCCCCACACAGGGTTTACCATAAATGCTAGGTGGTATTTCACGGTAGCGCTCGCTGGTGGTATGAGTCTTGCGAACACACACGCTCCGCATGTGTTGCCGGCAAACCACACACACGTTGCGACTAAAAATCCATGTCCAGACGTAGGTTTTCCAACAAACGCGTGGAAAGACATAGTTGCAGCCTTAATTGCACTGTTTATGGGATTCTCGCTCAGCATGAAGAACGAGTGGGTATGTCAATAAAAGCTGGTTCACCGTAGGAACAAAGTCCTCCGCCCCATGCCTGTTATGTCTAAGGACATTTTAGCATCCAGATTCCCGTCCATGCTGTAACTTAAATCTCTTTGTTTGTGGTTCGCAGTGGGAGATCGTGCAGACGGTAGTGAAACGGCTCCCTGCTGTACACCTACAGCGTGTGCAACGTCGACTCCAACGACCAGGACAACTGGGTGCGCACCACCTTCATCCAGCGCCGCCCGGAGGCCACGCGCGTCTCCGTGGAGCTCCAGTTCGTGGTGCGCGACTGCAACTCCTTCGACGGAGCCTCGCTGGCCTGCAAGGAGACCCTCACCTGTTTGTCTCCGAGAGCGCAGACGACGCCGCGACCGTGGGCAACCAACTTCCGCAAGGGCACGTTCCGGCAAGGTGGCCACCATCGCGCCCTGATGAGATCACGCGGGGGCCGCGGCGGCGCGCTCAAGGTCAACAAGCCGGAGACCCGCACGGTGGCGCCCGCTGTCCGCAGAGAAGGGCTTCTACCTGGCCTTCCAGGATATGGGCGGCGTGTGTGGCCCTGATCTCTGTGCGGGTGTTCTACAAGACGTGCCCGACGACCGTACAGAGCCTGGCTGCCTTCCCCGAGACGGTGACGGACGCGCTGCGGCTGGTTGAGGGGTCGTGCGTGGCGCACGCCGTCAGTCCCGTGGCCCCCAGCATCTACTGCACCGCCGACGGGGAGTGGCTGGTGCCCCAGGGCCAGTGCCAGTGCGAGGCCGGCTACGAAGCCGTCGGGGAAGCATGCAAAGGTGAGTGAGGAAATGCCATTCTCACGCTCAGCTGATCTGGTTTCTTCTGTGTGTGTGTTTGAGTGAGACGACTGTGTGGGTGTGTGAAAGAGAGATGAAGGAAGGGAGTACTAATTAAATAGGTCAGGTAGGGCAGGATTAGGCATGCGAGTTGACAGGAAGGAGAGGTCTGAACATTCTTCCTTTGTTGCGATGGGGTAGGTATGGAATTATGACTAATTCCATTATTATTAAATGTTTTCAAAGTTGTATGCGGTTTCCCAAGCAAATATTGTGCGGTCGATGAATCAACCTCTAAACTGTGTGGTCGGGTGATACACTTCTCCCGCCGTTTCTCTTAGGGGTCCAAGAATGCCATCGGGCTGCGCACATAGTGCCATGGAAGAAAGGCTGGAGGTTATTGGGAAATATTAAAATTCCTTTATTTTTATTTTTTATGGGGGTAGAAGGGTAAAACCAGCAGTAACAGATAAGTGGACTGTTGGAATCTGTACCGTAGACGCGGGATCGTAAAGTCAGGTGGTAATTTGTTGAAGCTTTGTGGTTGATCCATTTCTGTGAGTGACAGTGAAATTAATCGACGGAATGCGCGACCTCTGAAATATGTGCGGGGGGGCCCCGGTGGCACCTGTGGGGTTGAGCTCATGGAGCCGGGCGGAAGAAGTAGCAGAGGGGAGGAAGAAGTAGTGCGCACTGTGTCGTGTATGTCGAGGATTTTGGCTGCGGTGGTAATTATGCCCTCATTGTCTGCGTGGAAGTCGGCGGCATTCTGGGGTGTGGTGCGCAGGGCTATCTGTAGGAAGCGTGGGAGGAGGGATGGCATAAAAGAGAGGCCAGGAAGGAGGGAGGAAGAGGTGTGTGTGTGTGTGTGTGTGTGTGTGTGTGTGTGTGTGTGTGTGTGTGTGTGTGTGTGTGTGTGTGTGTGTGTGTGTGTGTGTGTGTGTGTGTGTGTGTGTGTGTGTGTGTGTGTGTGTGTGTGTGTGTGTGTGTGTGTGTGTCAGGCTGTGGGGGATTTCTGCAAGGCATTCCTTGGGCCTCACGTCAGGCTACAGTACTGATTGAACTGATGGGAGGACGAGAGTCCGGTGTGTGTGAACTTGCCGAAGAAGTCTACCTGTGTCTATATGCCTCACTCACTACTTATGTTTGTGTCCGTTGCCATGGCTACGACAAACCACAGATTACAGGGATGGTGCGGGCACGCCTATCGCAGGCTGGTCTTAGTCAGTCTGTGGTTTATGACTTTGAGGTCCCTTGACGCGGCTAGTCACCTTGACTGGACCAGTTATCTAAATAGGAAAGCATTCCTTTCCTGACTACTAAGCCCAACCCACAGACTCTGTGTCATTTCTTAGCATGATGCATGCTAATGGCTAACCTGCTCCTCATGGTGATGTGTCTATTGGGGAAGCTTTAGTGATTATAACAGGATGGCTTCAGGATGACTGTTCAGTGGGGGAGGGGGGAGGGAGGGGGGAAGCAACTATTGTGGAATGTTCCAGAAGAGGCGCCCCAGCCTAGAAACACACACGCACACTTACGCACACACAACCACACACCTGAAACGGAAACTAGAATATAGCTGTGAAGAGGTTTTCCGAGAAATGGGAATACGTTAATGAGTGGAAAAGAAAAGTTTGGAAGATAACCTTAAGACTCAGGAAATCTGTTGGAACACCTTAGTGGAATCACAATGAACGTCTCTGTCCTTTTCTTCTCCACTTTCTATAAAAGTAGGACATGAAACCATCCCAACATATTCAAAGTCCTGTCCAGTAGTGAAATCTCTTCAACTGGAGCCTTTGCTCTATTCACTGGGCCAAGTAATGGGCTAATTGGATATGGGTGGAGCCCAGCGGACTTAGATTTCACTGAAGCACCCAACTGTTGTGGGAACAAAAGTTTAGTGAGTAGAGGAGCAATGCTGACGGACACAAATAAGCAGGTTGTCCTTAGGTTGGTGTCTGTGCGTGTGCGTGTGTGTGTGTGTGTGTGCGTGTGTGTGTGCGCGTGTGCTCGTGTGTGTGTGGTGGGGTGAGTCGACAGTTGGTAGATGAGGGTGGCTAGCTGGGAGGCTGCTTAGTTAGGTGTGGAGTGTAATTTAGTCTAGAGGATTAGTGGACCAACTGGGCCAGCTGTTGGGCAATGACATGCCTTGCTTTACTTCTCTTTGCTCTTTCATCCGGTCGTTAACACACGCAATGAGCTTCCTAATCCGTGTTCCCACTCATTAGAACAATGGGCCGACAAAGAGTAAAAAGCAGATTCAATTAACAGATGCACCGGTGCGTACCATACCTCCCATTCACAGGGGGCTCGTATTCAAAGGCAGCGCGGCACAATTAGAAGCGCCATTCATCAACAAACAAAAATACAAAAAAGTCCAAATGAAAAGGGGATTCAAGATTGTTTAAATGGATAGGGGATGTGTTAAAGCGTTGATAATGTAGCAATGTCCAGTGACATTAAAAAAACAACAACTTTATTTTATTTCACGAGATAAACTGCACACGGTTTCGTTTTCACTTTAGTCATGTCCCGATTAATAGTCCACATTTATCAAGATCATTCAGTCATTCATAAACTCTGCTGAAACAACAGCCATGCCCCGAGCCTCGGCCCTTTACACACATTGCACACATGCCACCATTTGCACGCTCAGGCGATTAATGCAACATATTTATGGCCTCACTCCGGCCAGCCCCAGAAACAAAAGATGAATGGGGCTGGGGTTTCTCTGGTACGTGACAGAGGTCCTGCTGCTCCATCTCAAGATGAAAAAGCCTGGCCCCCTTTTCATATGCGAAAGGCCCCATACACACACCCCCCCCCCCCCCACACACTCCCTCTGCGGCTCCCCAGGGAGAACTTCTGTTGGTTCTTTGGGCACCCGTCCCATCCCCCACCCGTCCACCTATTCTTCTCCCCACCTCCCACTTTAACACAGACTCAAACTTACCCTCCTCTTTCTCTTTGTGTCTGTAGTCATACCCCCCGAGATTCTCCCTCCCCTATGACGCCTGTCGAAAACCCTCCCTTGCATGATGCCCGGGCCACCAGTAGAAACAAACCACATGAAAGAGTGTAGCGCCGTAAGATGACTCTAGAAGGAAGAGACGAGAGAGAAGAGAAGCCGTAGCAATTATTTGTTTTCGTGTGTACTTTTGGTGGTTTTTTTTAATATTCTTAAGCCAACACAGATATTGTTCTTGCCTCACAGACGGTCCATCCTGGTTTTAAAGAACACAGTCCACGTCATGGCTCCCTGAAGAGGTTCTTCCTGTTTTTCCCCGTCACTACTATCCACCTCCCATGCTACCATAGGCCAGTGGTGACCGGACGAAAGGAAGGAAGAGGGGAAACAGGCCCTTTTGGCTTTCTCGCGCTTCATCTATGCGCCTCTCTGCACATCTATTAACCTTAGATGCCCTGTATTGGAAAACAGCGTTTCGATGTCAAAGAAGGTCAAATGAAATGCTCCGACACCTCTGCCATGAGGAAGATGCTATTTCCTTTTTGCGCAAACAAGCACACATATACTGCCAGAGCGCTTCATGTAAGGCGAGAGGAAGGGTTCAAGGCCCTTTTGTGTGTGATTTTTTTGCACCATCCGGCTGACACTGGCGGTGTCACCTGAGACTTTAGGACTCCAGGCGTTTCTGACATGCAGAGGCAAGGCATTAGGGAAACCCCATTCATTCCTTTACGGACAAAGACTGTGATTACAGGTTACTTACCACAAATGTTTCCTGCTGGGCTTCGAGAGGATTGATATTAAAGATTTGGTTTCATTGTTCCCTGAACTAAATCAATCATTCTTGCCTGTGTTTGGGTGTGGATACATGTGTGTGTGTGTGTGTGTGTGTGTGTGTGCTCGTGTGTGTCAGCGCATACTCATGCTTGTGTCTACGCACAATGTTTGAACTAATGAATACCCTTTGACTCCCTCGCCACAGAATGCACACCCGGCTCCTTCAAGTCGACAGCCTCCAGTGAGTTCTGCCAAATCTGCCCCAAGAACACCAAGATATCTGCCGCCGGGGCCCTGGTGTGTCCCTGCAGGGATGGGTTCTACCGCTCACCTGCCGACCCGGCCACATCCGCCTGCTCTGGTAACCATCGCTGCTTACTGACATGGAAACTAAAACAAGCCAAACAAGTCACTTTTAGCATGACGTACGCCTTCTGGGACGGCGCCACCTGTGTCTTAGCTGACTGTCCACCTTCTTCTTCTCCGCCTCACAGCACCCCCAGGTGCTCCCCGGGACCTCTCCGCCAACACCCTGTCGTCCGAGGGCCGGCTGCAGCTGTCCTGGAGCCCCCCGCTGGTGACCGGGGGAAGGGCGGACCTCACCTACAGCGTCATGTGTGAGCGCTGCTCGGACGGGCCCAAAACCTGCGTCCCCTGTGGCGAGAAGGTCCGCTTCGAACCCGGCCCCACTGCCCTCCGGGACACCTCGGTCGTCGTGGCCGACCTGGACTCCCACCTCAACTACACCTTCAGCGTGGTGGCCCAGAGCGGCGTGTCGCACTTCAGGAGCCAGACACCCAGCGCTAGCATCACAACGGCTCTCCGCTATACCGGTTAGTCTGCTCACAACCGTTTCAACTCGTGACTCACTCGGTCTCGGTTTCTCTTTTATGTTGCGCTACAAAGATGAGATTAGCTAACCTATGTGACAAGTATTAAGTTATTATAATAGCAGATATCCTGAGCGATTACAAAAGTAATCTATGCGGTGTAAAGGTTTGGCGGTTGAACGTGTTTACTCTTAAGCTTTGGGGTTGCCCATTGTGTCGCACAGACTTCCGTGTCACACGGTTCCATTCAAAGCCGTATTCAGTGGATCTCTTTCCTTGTTTGACTCACCATTTCTGTATTTACCTCCAGATCCTCCCAAGGTCACCTCCATCCATCTGGACGAACCCACCTCTACCAGCCTCTCCCTCTCCTGGGCCCTTTCTCGCAAAACGCCCGCACACATCACCCACAGCTACGAGCTCATGTACCGCCGAAAGGTAAGCCGGCATCCCTTCTTTCCTCTCCCTATTGCAGTTTATCTTTTCTTTCCCTCCTCACAAAGCCGTGCGTGTAGCCTATAGTAACGAATCAATGGGCCCTTTTGCAGGACGAAGACCGGGACGTGACCATGTACACAGTGCTGGTTCTGGACAAAAGCTCCGCCACGATCAGCGACCTCTCCCCGGCCACCACGTACGTGTTCCGGGTCCAGGCCCTGAGTCCAGAGGGCACCCCCGGTAGCTACAGCACCGAGTACGAGTTCCAGACCCTGACCCACGGTATGCCACCACACCCTCCCCGCTTCCTGTCCCTTCCCCCGGGGGGGGGAATGACTAATTTTCTTGGTCCCCACTTGTTTGTTTTCCCTTCCCCTGTGTGCCGTCACTAATGTTCCTTTGGTGCTGTCGTCCCCTGCAGCGGTTCCCCAGATCCAGAACAACTCCACGGTGGTGATGGCCGCCGTGGTGGTCGGCGCCGTGGTGCTGCTCATCGTGGTGGCGGTCCTGCTGCTTCACAAACGGTGGGTAAGCCCGAGACGTCTCCGAGCCGTCTCCTCAGCCTCATTAAAAAAAACACAGGCACACACGCAGTCCGCGGCTGTGTTCCTGTGGCCCGGGAGCGAGCCTGTGAAGGCTGTTTTACGGTACAACATGCCGGGGCTTCGCGACCGCAGGACTGTAGTTTGTGTTTGCCTGCTAGAGCGGCCTGACACGGGCGTGACCGTCTCACTGGGCTCCGCTCAAATATTGAATCTTGGTCTTTTCTCTCAGGATTCTGAGCTCTTCAGGGAGGAGGAGAGGAGCCGAAGACCCCTACTTCAACTCAGGTAAACAAACCGTAGCTCAGGGTGCAAAATCACTTCAGCTTCACCGCTGTGCTCCTGTTGACATTACCTACACAAAGCAACCACATTTGCTAATTAGATGGAGGACAAATAATCAATGCCTGCCCGTTCCCCTTCCTTAGACCAACTGAAGCCTCTGAAGACCTACGTTGACCCACACATGTACGAGGATCCCAACATCGCCATCCTCAAGTTTGCCACGGAGATCCATCCAAGCGTGGTCACCAAACAGAAAGTTATCGGCGCAGGTAAGGATTCCAGCTTCCCAATGGGTCCCCATTTCATGGCCGTTTTACCAAAAGGGTAAGGTCTCGGAGCAAAGATCCTAATAGTCCCTCCCTTCTGGTCTTGCAGGAGAGTTTCGGGGAGGTGTTTCGCGGGGTGATGAAGTCTCCCGGCCGGGGCGACGTGGCCGTAGCCGTCAAGACCCTGAAGGCGGGCTACACGGAGAAGCAGAGGCAGGACTTCCTGAGCGAGGCCAGCATTATGGGCCAGTTCTCCCACCAGAACATCATTCGCCTGGAAGGGGTGGTCACCAAATGTGAGTCTTTCCCCTCGGACACACACCAGGGGCTGGGTCGTTCCCCGGGTTGAGGTATCCATTTCGTTGTACTAATGTCTGCCCTTTTTCTTCTCTTCAGTCAAGCACATGATGATTGTGACGGAGTACATGGAGAACGGAGCTCTGGATATCTATCTTAGGGTGCGTACGATCCCTCTCTTAAGAGCTCTCAACGTGTTGCCTAACGAGGCGCTAAACCTTTCATAGGGATTTTGAATTGATGCAGTCATGATTTATTTGATCTGGAAAAAGAGCCAACTTCAGCAAAAAGCACAGATGTTTATATGTTGGAATGTTTGCGTTTCCAGGACCATGACGGGGAGATACTAGCGTTCCAACTGGTGGGAATGCTACGCGGGATAGCTGCAGGAATGAAGTACCTATCAGACATGAATTATGTCCATCGTGATCTGGCTGCCAGGAACGTTTTAGTGAACGGGAACCTGGAGTGCAAAGTTTCGGACTTCGGCCTCTCCCGCGTTCTGGAGGACGATCCCGAAGGAACATACACAACCAGCGTATGTCCACCATCTTGAATCTATTGAGTCCAGTAAACACTGCAGCTTAAAAAATATATATATATAGATGTACACAAAAGACCAGGCTGCATATTCTCAGAATCAGGAAATGTACATTTCATGGCGGGATCCCTCCCAGGAGCTAAACCTCAATAAGACCATTTGCTCTGCCTGCACCTTATGTTTCCATTTTCTCAGTCCATTAAACAAGATTAAGCTGACCCTTTTCTATTCTTTCAGGGAGGTAAGATTCCCATTCGCTGGACGGCCCCCGAGGCGATCGCCTACAGGAAGTTCACATCAGCCAGTGATGTGTGGAGCTTCGGCATCGTCATGTGGGAGGTGATGGCCTTCGGGGAACGGCCCTACTGGGACATGAGCAACCACGAGGTATGTGTCAACTGTCAAAAGCCCTCTCCTGCCCGCTCGGGTGGAAACACGGAATAGTCCGTTGGGGTGGTTCCACACTAGCCTTCTAGTATTCAACAGCGAATGTTTATCCTGGGTGGGTACGGTGTGAAGACGGCCTCCCCTGTCTAAACCCCGGCCGTGGTTCCCATGGCGATACTCAATAAACTGTGAATGTAAACACACAAACTCATACCATAGCACTCTCTTAAACCACCGCCGGCACTGCCCACACTTTGTCGAGGGATAGGGCGCCTTGCACTTTGCAGTTATTATAAATAGTTGTAAAGCCGCATCTTTTTTATGCTTTATTATAGACTGAGATAGACGGGAGGGTATGGGAGATGGAGGGGAGGACACGGGCGGGAATCGAACCCGGTCCGCTGCAGTTAGGACTGGGCCTTAATGGTACGCGCTCTACCCGTTGAGCCTCCTCTTACCGTCTTAACTTTTTTCCACAGGTGATGAAGGCGATCAACGAGGCCTTCCGGCTGCCCGCCCCCATGGACTGTCCGTCGGCCGTCTACCAGCTCATGCTGCAGTGCTGGCTGCACGACCGCTCCAAGCGGCCGCGCTTCACAGACATTGTCAACATCCTGGACAAACTCCTCCAGAGCCCAGAGTCCCTGAAACCCATCGCCGACTTCGACCCACGGTATGTCGGCGGTTCGACCTGTTCCTCCGTGTTTCGACACGCACACTCACACGCACGCGCACACACTGACACACAAAAACGCATACACATGAAAACACGTACACAAGCACTAGCTGAAACTAGTTTGACCGTGTTCCCCTTTTGTGTGTGGCGCTTCAAAGTGAAGGCTAATTACGTGGTGTGTGTGTGTGTTGCAGCGTGTCCATCCGCCTGCCCAGCACCAGTGGCTGTGACAGCGCTACCTTCAGGTCGGTCCCAGAATGGCTGGAGTCCATCAAAATGAACCAGTACAGCGACAGCTTTGCCTGCGCAGGAATCACAACTATGGAGCAGGTGCTCGCCATGCGGCATGAGTAAGTACCGGTCACGGAGATGACAGCCGCCATGGCTCTCTCTCTCTCTCTCTCTCTCTCTCTCTCTCTCTCTCACACTCACACTCACACTCGCACACACACACACACACACACACTTTATTTGGCTCAGTGCCACCTTTTCTAATTCAGAGGGGAGAGAGCGTTGAGACATTGCATGAACATTTGCTGCACAGTTGATGCATTTTTCTCATTCCCCCTCTACTCCACCCTCTGGGGAACAGTCCGTGGCTGTTTCTAATTGTTTTAAGGAAGGTGTATGAGCTGAATACAAACATTGCAAAGAAAGGTCTACGTCAATACATGTTTGAATCAGAGTGGGGGGTGGGGGGGGTCAGCGGTGTGTCATAAATATTTGACCTTTCAAGGGCTATACATCAAATGGATTGTTTCTCTTTTTGAGATGGAAACAGGAACAACCCCTCATATTTCCCTATTGTGTTTCCCATTGTGTAGAGACATCAGGAACGTGGGCGTGCGGTTGCCCGGTCACATGAAGAGGATAGCCTACAGCATCCTGGGCCTGAAGGACCAGACCAGCTCCCTCAGTGTGTTCGCCGTGTGACCCCATCTCTCCCAGCCAACCCGAATGCACTGACTGGACTATAGCATTTCACTGGGGGGGGAGGATGAATCAGAATAAGGGATGACCACATGGGTGGTGGTACTGATGACGCTGCTACGCCTTTACTTTGGCGGAGTGTGGCATGACTGAAGAGGCTTTCTCCAAGAAAAAAACAGCACAAGATGGAGGAACCGGAGGATCGTTGAAGTACTTCACGAGCTCAGAAGAGGATTGATTAATATGTAAAATATTATAGAGTTATATATATTCTATTAGCAGGACGTGCGAGTCATGTAAATAATGTCTCGCGTGTGTAAGGGAACATGAGGCTGCTTAGCATTTATGACCAAACTGGAAGTCTTAAAAGCAAGTACAGGGAAGGCCTGGCGCTGTAAACGGGCTTTCCTCCCTAGCACTCACTGTCTCACTTTTGTGCCGCCAGTAGGCCTATGAACTGGCCCTCAAGTCTGTTTTTGTATAAGAAAATAATTGAAAGACACTTTTAAAGGTGTAATTTTTCCTCTCAGGGTCAGAAACGAGATACGCATCTGTTTTTAATGAATTTGTATCTCCAATGTGTAAATTAATTATTTTTCCACAAGTTGTGTTTAACCTTTTTTTTTTATACGCTGCGTCTATAGTCTTACAACTGACTTTCCATAATTATTTAATTATTTATTTTGTATATTTATGGTATTTTTGCAAGTAAAATACATGTTTTCCCATATTTCTTGTTGAATAAAAACCTACATTTCTTTGTGACCAGTGTGTGCTTGTCTTCCATAGTCTGGGACTATAGCTGCAGCTGTTGCTCAGCTGTACATGGCTCTGTCGCGGTTCAATGGAATTTCACACTTAAGTTCAACCACGCCTAGTATATCCGAATCACTCAGCTGCTACATCCATGCATTTATTTATTGAACCTGATGGAGATCCCTCTTATTGAGATTTATTTTATTTTTTAATAACTACGAACAAATGTTGTAGGCTACTTTGTCAACTGCTCAGCGGCCGAAGCTGAGTTTGAGACAATCAACCGTAGCTTTAAAAGTGACTGTTTACTTCACGCAATATACATTTCACACACTCCTTGAGATGAAATCATTCCACCACCCATCCCTTTATTGGTCAGATTAAAGACCAACACGTAGCCACGTTTAAACCGGGGAGCAGAGGAAGTGCCAGTGCCCAATGAAGTTTTTTCTTTAATCAAGAACATACATTATAAATAAGATACAATAAAGACACCTTTGGATGCGCACGGGGCCACGAAGCAGTAAAACTATGAATGTGAGTCGAGATAAATTACCCAAAGATTTAGTAGTACTAAATCAGCTTGATGACGGCGCTAACCAATTCACAGGTCAGTGTAAACATAATTTATTCGATTTTAATACACCTTTTATTAATAATAACCTACAGTTTATAGTTTATTATTATGTATATGGCGATTGTGTTCATTGAAGTAGTCGTATAAAGTATCCATAACTTTCTAAGGATTAGCTCAGGACAGTTCGGCGCGTGTGGTAGTAACAGGGACGTCAACGACTATTCCAGATCACTCCACACCTACAGGAGACGTCCGCACCGTCAGGGATATGTTTCACTTTGAGTTGGATGTGAGTAAATTCTCTCCCGAGGATGTTGTCATCACGTCTTCCAATAATCTGATAGGGGTTTCTGCTGAAAAGGTGGGCAGTGCTGTAGCTCTTCTGACAATACTAACCATTGTCTACTGCTTTAGATACTGGGGGAGGGAAACTAGTGAGGCCTTTGAAAAACGTTCATGTGAATCGTCTTAAAGTAGAATGTGTATCAGAAGATGATATTGTATTCATTGTCACATGATTTAAGATATTCTAGTGCTATTAGAATAAACATCAGTCATAGTGTATCTTTTTATACACTATATAATCAGTCATATATGACTGATTATATAGTGTATAAAAAGATACACTATGACTGATGTTTATTCAAATATTTTCCTTTTACTGGAAACTTTCTCATAGAGAAGGCGTTATTGTATATCTAATTGTATCAAAATGTCCCCTTCTGTGATCAAAACATGCCTTTGTTCACAAAAACGTTCTTATTGTGTATCCCTTTTTCTCCTAAACAGATTGAAAAAGACAGCACCGTCACAAATACCTTCTCACATACATGTAGGTTACCTGTGGCTATGGAGTAGACCCAATGTCTTTGACCGCATCGATGGGAGACGATCGGGTTCAGGAAGTTTAAAGGCCGCAGGGAAGCCATCTCCATTCATAATCTGAAATAAACCAATACAAAAGAAATCGTCTCAATCTTCACATTTTATTTTGTATTTATTGGGATCTTTCAAAGTGGTCCAAAAACGTAACCTTGAGGTACGGAAGTTCCCCTTCTGGGATAAGGTCTGGGATCAATGAACTACAAGCTTATGTTATTTGTCTCCTGGGATCTGTTGGGCTTTAGCACCCCCTATCGGCTGAAAATGTATTAAGGAGAGCGATTGAGGAAGTGACGACATAGTTGTTAAGAGCCTCTTGTTTACGGAAGTTGGTGCTGTACGTTTACGTTTTCCTTTTGTACCCGACATCACAGCGGTTAATGCTTGTGAATCACAAAGACACAAAATATAAATATATTGGGAGCAAAGACTAAGGCAAAATCGTTTGAATAAAGTTAGTTTGGAACAGTTACACAGCCCGCAAACATTGCAAACTATTCCTAGTATACAAGTGTAATATACTATATAACGTTCATGGCACAAGACCAGCCCCCTGGGTCGATTATAATAGCAGACTGGCATCTTTGCGCAGAAAGTAAAGGCTTCTTCAACAGAATTCTGCACAAGAAAAAACGCAGACAGTTTGGTACGTCAATTACTAATCACAGTCCATTGTATGTGATGTGGGTACATTGTTCATTCATAAAAGTATATATTTTCACAGTTAAGTGGAATTATGTTTAAACAAATTGCAATACATTTTGAAAGTAGTGGCTGCAAATGTAGCATACTGAAACCTATTTGTATGTAATTTAAAACAAACTAATATAAAGGAGCCTTGTATTTGGAGGTTAAAATTAACTGCCATAGGCCTATAGGCTTACCTTGAAATCAACACATCCTACCCGACTGAAATCCCGTCAACACGCTTTACGCTTGGTTGTTTGACACAGGCCTCTTGGAGTCTCCCATGATGGCACCTCATGTTGCCGTGGAGACAGTGCAGTATAAAGTCTTCCTGTCTGGGAAGAGTGGAGTTGGGAAAACGTGTCTCGCAGCACGCCTTGCAGGGCTCAGCACTCCCAGCATGCACTACGAAACTACAGGTGGGTCAGCTGTGGGCCTGCAGTGGGAGCTTGTTTGTAGTGCAAACACACACACACGTGCAAACAGTTACACACTTTCTGCCATCATGTCAATTACATTTAAAAGATCCTTATTTTCTTCCTGCAGGTATTGAGACCATAGTGTTATATTGGCCGGTGAAACTCAGGGAAAATGGCCGGGTACTTTTCTTCAGACTGCAGCTATGGGATTGTGGAGAGAATGCCTTGCGTAGATTCGACCACTTACTCCCCGTAAGTATCAAATACACTCTAAGAATGAAACATGACATTTCAGTAAGTTTTGGAAAATAAATATTTATTGATCCATTTCTTTGCAGTCGTGTAAGGAACAGGTGGATGCGGTCCTCTTCCTCTTCTCATTTACCGATAGAACCTCCTTTGACGATCTACCCAATCAGATCGCACGATGGTCAGGGCCATCTGACCAACTTGTGAAAATGGTGGTCGGCACCAAGTATCCTTTTGTGCACGCATACACTTTTAACCAGCAACACCAAAGTCAACCACAAAAGTTAAACAAATCTTTTGCACTTAAGTGCAACTCAAGTTCAATGTCTTCTAGAGATTTTTTAATGAAGTCATTGAAAGCAATCCTCCTTGACCCCTCGAGATTTGACCTGTTCATGCACAGCGACGTGACGCAGAGAGAAGTGCGGCAGTTCCAGGAGACGCAGGGTCTCTCGGTCCTTCGCACAGGGGGAGAGGTCAGCGATGGGCTCGGAGACGTTGCCCCGTTCCTCAACTGCCTGGCTGAACGGCTCTGGCACCAGGACTGCATGGCGGCCACACTGCCCAGTGGCCCTACCCACTACCGGGAAGGGGCACTCATTTAGGAACACTTGGGTGGATGCGTGCCGTGAACTACTACCTCAGTTTGGGATGAAACATCTGTACAGTGTCGTTACTGGAATCTCTCGTTGTTGATTGGACAGATTTGATCACCAGTAACCAAGTAAAAAGGATAACAATTTTATTTCCAGAAATCAAACTATTTCATGTACAATCAGTGCGTTCTTATTACGTGTGTTCCAAGTACCATTTAAAGTGCTCTCATTGCAATAAATAAAAAATAATTAGAAAAAGTGTCCAACAAAGTAATCTCTAATGAATTAAAGTGTTCATATAGTGATGGTGATGTGGTGTGCAAAGCCTTCTCTATTCCTTACATTTAAAACTATAAAATATGAATTACGAAATGTTCCTTCAATTTCAAACCATACACTATGAGCGATTAAATTTACGTTCCAATCAACTTTGAGCAGACAGCATCTTCATCCACGCCACTTGGTCAGACCTGTCAAAACAACATTAAAACCTTGAATTGCGCGGGACACATTTTAAGCCATTGTGGAACCTTAACTTGGGCCCATCACCAGAAAATACTTTTATTGTGAAAATACCAGGGATTCTATCAGACAGATGTAAACAAGCAGGAGTCGTGTTGTTAAGAATGCATGAGTGACGTCAGCGCTGACCTTGAGCGTGCGGCGAGGATGATGGCTGTGGCGTGGCCCGCATGGTTCTGGGACAGATGAAGCAGGAAGGAGTCTGTGGGTAGCGCCAGCATGCTGGCGTTCACCAGCTCCACGCGCACGTTGCCGGGGAATGAGGTGTGGTCTAGCACGCCAAAATGCTGCTCCCTGGGAAACGTGGAGGAGGATGTCACATGACCTGCGGATCACCATGACCCGTTCATGTTCTTGTTTTCCTAGATCAATGCCGAGCCAAGAGGTGCATGGAAAGTGTAATTGCTATGGCGTCAGCCGCCAGATTTAAAAATATACAACTTTCGTTTGATTCTCGTCAAACAAAAACAAAGCGCCCATTTCCTGTTCTTTAATGACCTCATCTGTTTTCACTGCAAGTCACTTTAAATAATGCAATACACCCAAGACTGACAATACTGAGAATGAACAGTCTTAGAATTGAAATCCCACACATAGTTAATGCCATGTTCTACAAGCTAGAGTGTTGTACTGTATCCGTTAAAAGAGTCACCCAGAGGATGTGGCATACTTTTGAACTGAGATGACCAGCAGATCATTGAAGAGGTGAAGATGGACATCAGTGAAGGAGATTTTCGAGTCTGAACCGACCTTATTCAGCTGTCTCAAGGGACCGTCATGCAATAAAAAGCGTCCCTTCACGACCAGCGGAAGCAACTGAAGCAAAGCAAACAAAAACAATCATAACACTCCTTATGTTGCATTTGCTTGGACAATGCTTGGATAGCATTTAACCATCAGAAAAGAAAATATATATTTGAAACCTTAAGATTGCTGAAATCTAGCAGCACCTCCAGGCGCACAAGTTCCTCAATTTGTTTCATCCTCCGGACCCCTTCATTGCACTCCATAATGACCTGATCCGGGATAGAAATCGTAAAAAATGATTCATGTTTGTTGTTGAACTACGTCAGCTGACCTTTGAAAGACCAGCATGACTAAGACAAGAGGTGGTATTCATCCCAGCTCGTAAGACTGAGAAATAGCAAGTCTTGATTCAAGTATCCATGTTTTTTATTGTCGTTTAAAATCCGAAACGTCTACATCTTGGGATTTACATTTGAAGAAAAGCAACATTTTCTTCCCAATAGCTGAATATAACTGGATGAGGTACTTGCTTAGGGCTTGCAGATCCCAGGGGCGAAGACTGAAAAATGGGCCTTGGGGTCCACTTCATTAAACAAGAGTCTCTTACCTTATGAAGGCCCACAAGAGCTTTTATTAGGGTTAGATACGAGTCTGCATCAGGTTCAGTCAGTGTTAAGACGTGCTGTTATTAAACAAAGACAAAAGCAAGTTATTACCATTATCAATACATATTAAAACACAAATATTTGATCCGTCTAGTGGTTGACCTCCATCAGGAGCTTCAGCCGAGTGATCCTCTGAAAGGGCAGGACAAGGAACGACTTCAGGCTCCGTCTCTGACACACGGGGTCCCTCTCCAGGGTCTTCAGGGCGGACACAAACCCTTTGTTCTCCTGCCTGGAAGACAGAGAGGGCGACACACCCTTTAGCATGGAGAAGGTCCAGGAGATCAGGTCAAAAACACAGAAGATGACCAGACTCACAGGAGTTTGTTGACGAGGGCCTCCTGGAACATCATGTTGCTGAGATAGGGCACGTAGAGCGCCCGGAACCTCGGACAATGCTGGAGCATCAGACCACCCAGCTGTGGTATGACCACACACTCTCCTAAAAGGCGTTCCAGGGCCACGAGGAAGCTAACCACAGGAACAGAAGCAGTCATTACTGGTGGTAAAACCAGAAGGAGAAATGTTCAGCCTTTTAGATGTCTACATAATATACCACCATGCTTGAGTGTGATTAGTCACTACAAGCGGTTTTTGAAAATCGGCCTCTTCCTACATCACTAGTGTTTCCACCTAGATGCTTAGTGGATAGATCAGTCTACCAGCCTACCCAATGGACTGTAGCAAACGTTGCTCATCTATCTGTCAAACATCCAGGTGGACCCGCCCACTTGTGAGGTCAGAAGAGGCGGATTTTCCGAACGACCAATCACACTCACACCTGGTGGTATAATACGTCACCTTTAAGAAGACGGTTGGAGTCTCCCTACCTCTCGCTGGCCGACATCACATGCCGGAGGTTGGAGAACAGAACGTGGTGCTCCAGTGGAGACACCGTCCGACTCAGCTTCTTTGAAGCCATGAAGTGATTGACGGCCACGCCAAGGCTCCTCAAGTAGGACGCTTCGGAGCCGATGACCTCAAACATAGCCTTCATAGGGGACCACTAACATGGTTAGACAGACACACAGACAAGACAGACAGGATGGACAGGACAGACAGACACCCACCTCCTGACGGTGGACCTCTCTGGGGCTCAAAGTGGCGAGGACGCCACATTCCTTCACTTCATCCAGGTCCTGCCAGAATGTGGTCAGGTGGTCCCTGGGAAAGCGTGCCGGAGGAGGGGGCGGGACGATCACCTGAGGAGGCCGGACTGTCACCTGAGGGGGTGGGACGGTCACCTGGAACTTGGCTCTGAAACGGTTCCCCTGCAGAGCCAAAATGCTCTGTGATCTTATTGGTTCAGGCACCAAGCCCTCCCCAGGTAGGTCTTCACAGCTCTGTGATCTTATTGGTTCAGGCATCAAGCCCTCCCCAGGTAGGTCTTCACAGCTCTGTGATCTTATTGGTTCAGGCACCAAGCCCTCCCCAGGTAGGTCTTCACAGCTCTGTGATCTTATTGGTTCAGGCATCAAGGCCTCCCCAGGTAGGTCTTCACAGCTCTGTGATCTTATTGGTTCAGGCACCAAGCCCTCCCCAGGTAGGTCTTCACAGCTCTGTGATCTTATTGGTTCAGGCATCAAGCCCTCCCCAGGTAGGTCTTCACAGCTCTGTGATCTTATTGGTTCAGGCACCAAGCCCTCCCCAGGTAGGTCTTCAACTGCATGATGACAGTAGTCTTGATACAGTGGGACTGCAAGGACGGACCAAACAGAAGTAAAAAAAATAATAAAAAGCAGAGCATTCATGGGGATAAAAGAGGAAGGAATGCATACAAAAAGATAACAAAGAGCACTTACAAATGTGGAGGTACTTCGATTTAAAGGGCGCAACTGGATCTGCAGGACTGTGGTCAAGGAAAAAACGAATTCAGTCCCCATTTAATGGGCCCAGAAACAAATCTTTCAAAACCAAAACACACGCTCACCCTCCTGTAGTTTCTGCTTGGACGACGGTAGGGGACAGACTCTCCACACACTCCTTCTCCAGCCCAAAGGCTGACATGAACCTGTCCACACGTGACCCAGCCTTTCCCAATGACCACATCTGGGCTGACGCCACCGACCGAAGGGCCACAGCTATATCTACAGCAGTACTGAAAACAGAGACGTCACTTTAATTCTACCTTTATTTACATTGAGGGGATTCAGCAGACACTATTATTGACCAACTTACAACCATTCATGCACACATTCGTACACTGACGGCAGAGTAAAACCACGCAGGGCGACAGCCTGCTCGTCGGAGGCAGTGAGGCTGAGGTGTCTCGCTCAGGGACGCGTCCTCGACACTCTGCTAGGAGGAGCGGGGATCATACTAGCAAACCTTCCGGTTACCAGTCAACCTGCTCTACCTCTGGAGCTACTGCCGCCTGACACCTTGACGCGTGCTGTTTAATACAAATTACGCGTGCTGTTTAATTAAATTGTTTAATACTTTTTACCCTTCACACAGATCTTTAGTCTTCTCGCCCTCATTGAGGAAATGAGCCCATGCCTTCATGGTTTGAGATAGGTGACCTGGTTCCTCCATCGAGTTCGTCATCTGGCAGTGAAGTCACCACGGCTAGTATCTGTGCTCTAATCCACGCCGTACAGGGTACTTCAAGGATGGCTGCCCCGCATACTCCTCACAGGTCCTATACTGTCACACTACTGCTGCTAGGAAGGATATTCTGTCTGCCTCAGAACCACCAGGAAAACCTTCTGGGTCGGGTGTGAAGAGCACACTGCAAATTGCAATCACAGACAATAAGATGCAGCTGTGTAGAGAGCCACTGCTGGCCTGTCCGTCACCATGGTAACCACATCTTCAAATATCCTCAATATTTTTGTATTTCTTTCTTTGCTTCTTTCTGTTGCACCGACTGGTTGTTATTTTAGTCAAACCACTTTTATTTTTGCTATATACAAATATAGGAAATGATTATAGACGTATATAGAGTACAAAGACTAATTTTATTTTATTTGCAATTTAAAATTCAGTACAAGATAAGGAAATGCATAAATTTGCCTGAAGTTTGTTTATGACCCAGATAATGTCCAAAAAAAATAATGTATATAGGATTTAATGACAAAACAGTTGATGGATATGAAGGTACTTGTTTTTTTTTTTTGCTTTTTTAACCAGATCCGTCTACACTGAAATTAATATTTTCAGTATAGACAGAAAAAACATCAATGTCACATTTCCATCAATAACCATCTAGTCTGCAGACTAGAACTGCTGAGCCTTTCAAAGCATAGCATGACACAGCCGGACACACAAAAGCCATCTTACACACACCCACACACATACTGAATTTGTAAGAAAGATTTTTTTTTTTCAAGAAAACAAACTGTAATTCAACGGTTCAACATTTCAAAATGCAAAACAGCTTGCATGAGATTTTAACAAGAGGACAGCGCTGAATAAAAAGGGCTCATAGAAGCAGTTACTCGCTGTAGATCTTCCTTAACCCTCAACCCAAAAATAAAACAACGATCAATGTTTCTGAAACGCCAGTTATAAGGAAAAGAAAAATCGCAATTTGCATTATTTGACACCGTCGTCCTGAGAGACGAAATGTGGCACAAGGTCTGGCTAGGGCCTCTCGTTCTAACATCCTATAGCCTTCTCATTTGAACTTCATACTGCTCCAATACTGATTTAATTTAATTATGGGACTTTGTCTGGAATAAAAAAGGACCCAGGCTTGCTCAGATAAAATGGACCCACCAAACAAAACACCTGTACCTACCCACCTCCCTGTAGAAACTTTGCGGACGCCCAGAGCTGCATGCAACACACACACACACACACACACACACACACACACACACACACACACACACACACACACACACACACACACACACACACCACACACACACACACACACACACACACACACACACACACACACGCACACACACCACACGCACGCGCTTCATTCAGTAACGCAGTACCGGCCGTTTCCCGCCTGAACCACGAGGATGCTTCATGCCTGTATGATGTAGATGCTCGATCGTCCGGATATACTTTGTAAATAAGAGGCGTCTGAGGAGGAGAGAGAGAGAGAGACGGAGGACTCCCGCGTGATTGGCTGGCCGCGAGAGTCTAGGTGGGCACAGTGATATTACGGGCCAGCAGTGCCAGCAGGGCCAGCTCCACCACGCCGTGGGCCTGCTCCAGGGCCTCCGCCGCCTCCCAGGCCGAGAAGCCCTCCGCCTGGATCCTCTGGAGGTGCTCCGCGGGGAACCGGTCACTAGAGGGAGCCGGGGCGGGGGCCGGGGGGGCCGGGGAGGGAGCAGCGGGGGCCGCGGGGCCCCGGAGAGGGCCCCGACTGTCAGGGGTACGGGTGCCCGAGGCTCTCCCATCCGCCACCCCTCTCCCCTGCCGCCCCTCAGGAGGCTCCCTGACCGCCAGGTCGGCCTGGGACGGGGGCCCGGACGAGGCCTTCCCCTGCCCCTCCGCCCGGCTCTCGCAGCGGCCATCGGGGCAAGGTGGCTCCCCTTGTCCCTGCGCAGCCTCCTCCGGCCCCTCTCTGGACGCCCGGCCCTCCTGGCCGGCGGGGACCGCACCCTCAGACCCCGCCGGCTCCGTTTCAGCGGCAGCGGCGGCGCGGTTGGCTTTGGCATCGTCGCCTGGCCGTGCGCCGCTGGGTTCAATGGCGGCGGCGGACGACGGCTCGGGGTCCCCGGGGTCTTTAGAGTCGGGGGGCTGGGCGGGGCGGGGGCCGCCATCGTCCAGCCCGTCTGCGGTCTCCCGGCAGGGCTGTGCGGGGGTGCAGGGCTGAGCCGGGGGGCAGGGCTGAGTCGGGGGGCAGGGCTGAGTCGGGGGGCAGGCCTGAGTCGGGGGGCAGGCCTGAGTCGGGGGGCAGGCCTGAGTCGGGGGGCAGGCCTGAGTCGGGGGGCAGGCCTGAGTCGGGGGGCAGGCCTGAGTCGGGGGGCAGGCGGCGTCCTGGGACCCCGTGCAGCCGTTGGACACCAGCAGCTGGTGGAGCTCCCGCAGGGCGGAGGCCAGCGAGGGCGTGGTGTTGGGGCAGTGCTCGCCCTCGGGCTGGGCTCTCTCCGGCGGGACGGGCCCCTCCGCCTCGCACGGGGGAGACCTCATCTCGGCGCAGGCGGGGTCGCCCGGGTCGAGGGCGGCGGCGGGGAGGGGGTCCGCGGGGAGGGAGAGGGGCCGGGGGGAGGGCGGGGCGGGGGAGTCGAGGGCTGGATGGGCGTCGCCGGATTCCTGCTCCATGGGCTGGGGGGCGGAGAGCTCGCCCGGACTCCTCATCCCGTCCAAGTCACAATCGATTTCTATGGGCGCAGCAGCCCCCTGCTGGCTCCTGGGAGGTCCGGCCACGCTCTCCGGCTGGGTCCTCAGAGGGGGGCAGCTCGGACGTCTCCTGGGTGAGGCAGGGGAGGGGCAGGGGGGGCAGCGGGGCGGGGCTGGCAGCGGGGGGCAGAGTCTGGTGGTCACAGGCCTGGGCTGTGCCCTCGGCCGGGGACAGAAGAGACTCTGGAGGCCCCTGGAGGCCGGGTGGGCCCTGGGAAGGCTCTGGTGGTGGCGGGGCCCTCCGGGTGCAGCCGGGGGGGGTTGGCAAGTTGTCTGCAGCCCAGGAAGGGGAGGGGGACGGTTGGTCCAGGGGGTTAGGCGTTGGGAATGGCTGGGGTTTTGGTGAGGTAGTTTGTCCATCTGCAGTGTCTGGGAAATGTAGTGGAAACATTTGAGTTACAAGTGATCATGAGAACACTTTCAAATGGGGGGTTTCCCACATTTGTGTTGTTCATAAATGTATAAAAAAATATGCCTGGACTTGTATCCTATATCTTGGGAGCGAATCACCTTTGTCAAACAAAATCAAAAAACGGAATATGAGAACAATAAAATAAGTTTGACGATACAGCAAAAAAATGAAATCTAAGCAAAACCAAAAATGTACATAAAAACAAACGAAGGCAAGCGATGATGAACCTGGTCTCTCTGTGGATCTGCAGTACCTGATTGGTCGGGCCCTCTCCAGCTGTCTCCCCCATATGCATCAGTGCTGTCCTGCTCAGGGTTAACACACACACACACACACACACACACGCACAGACACACACACACCACACAGCGTGCAAAGGGGACGCAGAGTTAGCACGCAGGGCATGCACCACACACTGAAGCCTTTTTCACACACAGAGAAAGGTGCCCACTCAAGAGGAGCGCTGCGACCCCGTGACCCTTGAGGTCATAGGTCAACACCGTGACCCCATCGCCTGTAATCACATGACCCGTAACCAACCGCCAAGCAGGCAATTCTCAGCTCACAGCTGTTTCCAGCAGGACATCAATCTACACTAATTAGGATGTTAACCAGGACATAGACAACCTTATTACTGAGATGTATGGTTGATATAAGTACATTGATAGATCAAAGGCTGTGCAAATAGATTTGACTTGAATGACTGCATATGGAATAGTCCGATTTCTCTGCAAGACATAAATCGACACTAATGGGAGTGTTAACCAAGACATAGACAACCTTAGTACTGGGAGTTATGGTTTATATAAGTACATCGATAGATCAAGGGGATCAAGCGAGGATGCACCGAAATGAAAATTCTTGGCTGAAACCTGAAACCGAAAATGAGAAAACAAAGGCTGAAAACCAAAAAAAAATATTATGCCAATTATTAGTACCATTTAGGGTTTCCGCTGTATACGGTATTACCGGTGTTACGGCCAACAGTTATTTTTTATTACATTTTTCCAGTAATTAATAAAATTCGTCATCTTTAGGCCTATTTGATTAAAAAAAAAGTTCGGCAGTTTGTCTTTGCACTGTTTTATTTTTGATGTGTTTTTTCCTTAAAAAAAAAAAAAAAGACAAACTTAATAGATAGGCTACCTAATAAAGCGTTGGAACGCACAAGACCGGTAACCATAGCAACGCCGGTAAACAAATCCCGTGAAGCCCAATCCCTACGAGAGCTCCCCGCGCTACTGCCACCCGGAGGCACACAGAGCTTTTGGCCGTGATATTATGTACAAAATTATATTTCACTATTATATAAAGAACGTTATAAGAAAGACGCTGCACCGAGAATTGGCCGCTGCCAGAAGCTATCACCGAGTGTGAGAGGAGAGTTGACGGAGAAGATGGCGGTTGACCTAGTTTCAAAGTTTATACTGTTTATACTCGGTAATACCGGTGTTGACACGAGTGTGAAAATGTCCACACCGCGGCAACCCTAGTAGTAGTACCATTGCATTTATGGCTATAACTGTGTACTAACTTCATTAAAATCAAGGCATTGCAGTTTTTGCAAATCGCTATACGTGGGTCTTTCTCAGAAACATTGAAAAACGTCCACACTGCACATATTGACGCTTATCCTTCCAGACAAGTGTGTGCTGGCGTGCTTTTTGTTTGCGTCATCAAAAATTTCTGTTTGGGCCGTGTTGTTTCGGTGATAAAAGTATTTCGGCCGAAAACCGAAATTTTTCGGTGGCCGAAAATTCGGTGTATCCCTAGTTCAAATAGATTTTACTTGAATGCCTGCATATGGAATAGTCAGATTTCCATTTCCTTTAGGAACCAGACAGAAACAGGGCTGTTAAACCTACCACCACTCGTGCTGTACAAAAACAACAATTTGAGATACGGGTAGGCGATTTTTTTACTGAAATATTTAGCAAAAATGTCATCATAGCCAGTCAGCTATATGTAGGCGAAGTGCTCTGAGAATATCTGCACATCACTTTGCTCTCCCCTGCCTCTGTGTGCCCCCCCCCCAAAAAATTGCCACCGCTGATGTACACTTTGACCAATCAGAGCGAGGCTCCGATTCTCCGTTCTTATTGGCTGTGGGACTGTCCGTCAACTTGGCACCGACGTTCGTGCGTCCCTGCGTGAGCATTCAGGAGCCTAGCAGCTTATGCTAACAAATTACAGTTGCACTTAGTTTGCTAACTTGCTTGGCTGAAACAGCTACCTTTCTACCAGCGCAATTACAATGATTTTAAGATAACATACATCGTATGTCTGTGAGTAAGATGTTGATGCTATATATGTACTTATGCAGTTATCAGCACTAATGTTTAATTACCTCGGAATCGGACATGGTGTTTCGTCTTCCTATCAATGGAACTGAATTCACATGAACGCGCATCACTGACATTCGGAGGGAGGAGCTATAGCAGGTAGCGCGTGGGAGGGAGGGACCAGAGAGAACGCAACGGAATCTCAACGGCTGTTTTCCCCAAAATCGCATACCCATAGCTTTAAGTGCAGTTGGCTGCACGGAGTTCCTTGGTAAAGGATTGAGTGGCACCTAGTGGTAAGGTTGCAGACTGCAGTCCCCTGAATGCTTTGAGACTCATTCTCTCCAGAGACATTTGTTCCTTATGGTCGACTGAATAAAACTGTCCCCCTACCTATGAAGTTATAGGGTGTCTATTAAAAAGGTAAAGAAAAACATTCATTCCAATTTTTATGAGATTATAGCCACACATACTACATAATATTATATATTTAATTTCTGCCACATCCGTTCCGCCTGATGCCACTAAATCTTTACATAGTACAACAACTGATTATATTTGTTAAGTTAATTGTGAGTGCTAAACACCATTACAAGCTCGCCTTCTTATAGGCTTTCTGAACACAACATCTGAACGGCCTACAGGTCCTAGTCTCAAGCAAGCTATTATACGCATACTTGATTCAACCATGTTGCTTTTTAAACTGAAATAAGTATGTCGTCCATTTGAAGTTCAATCCTCGCACCGTTTTACACCACTGTCATTCGGTGACTCGGCCCGTTTTAATGCACACAATAACACACCCCGCTTACCTTGACTACCTTAATAAACAATGACTGCAGCTACTTAAAGGTTGGGGTATGGAATGGGTATGGAATTCTCTGTTTTGGCCATTTTTGCAAAATTACTTGAAATCCTTATCATAACCCACTTACAGCCACTGATTTAGAAGTACCGACATGAAAATTAAACAAGTCAATCATCTTTGGAACGGGCAGGGCTCGAAAAACTCCAGCCAACGATTTCCAGAACCACCGAGTGGCCTTGGACAGTAAGTACGTCAATCAAACGGTCGTACTGCACTCCCCCTCCCCCGCTCCCCGCGCGTGACCCCTTCGTGCACGTACTCAAAGCTCGTGACCCAGAGCAAGCTTCTGTTTGTTGCTGTCCTGCGGTAGCTACTGGAGCTAGCTAACTAACTAATCCACATCTGGATCTAGCACTAGAAGACAACCCTAAACTCCAACCTAGCTAGCCTGGCTCGCTCTTGCGCATCTGTGTTCGCGCTCGTGCATGATTGCGCGTCCATGTACTTGGAATGGGTGGAGTCAGAGTCAGCGTTGAAGCAGAGGGGGTAGGACCATTTGAGTTGTGCATTTTCAAAATCTGCTGGCGTTTCACAAATCCCATACCAAACCTTTAAAAGATAATAACGCTATTAATGAACTAACAACTGTATCCTTCATTCAGTTAGGATCATTTCACATTTAGATTGATCCTCTCCACTAACTCATCCGTCACATGGTAACTACACCATCGCGATGCCATGGAGGGCTTAACTCGCTGGGATGTTGAGATGAAGCCATGAGAGGGAAAAAAGAAACGGCAGTCAACACTCTGAGCAGCTTAAAAAAGAAGGCGCATGCAAATGTATTTCCCGGGGTGGGATGATCTAAAACATCCAATGGGATAAAACAAACGAAAACACAAGCTTGTGTGCGGGGAAACCACGGCAACACCCCAGAGTGCACCCCCCCCCACCCCTCCGTACGCTTTCCTGTATGGACCTCTGGAGCGCCTCCGCCAGCTCGCGGTCCGCCATCTCCTCCGGCGCCGCGTCCTCCCGGCCGTCCGGCCCATACGCCAGCCGGGCGCACTCTGGGAGCTCCGACTCCGGGAGGAAGTGCGTCTCTGTGGACGTGGTGCCGATCAGGAGCACGTTCTTCTTCAGGTCGATGGAGCACTGAGGAGACGGAAAATGTTCCCATTTTTTCAAAGTGGAAATTTCTTTGGTGCAAAGTGTTTTTTTGTGGAAGGAATGCTGAATAACCGCATCATTTTTTTCAAACTCAAAAATGTGTCGGGATTCATTCGAATAATCAGAATTTCAATATTGACCAAAATAATCGTGATTAGGATTTTTTTTCCATCATGGAGCAGCCCTAAGTTGTTGTGTTGTGGGGGGAGGTTGTGGCCGCGTCGGGTGCAGAGCGCAGACCTGATGTCTCTTCAGCATGTCCAAGCCCAGCAGCATGTCCATGGGCTGGTCCTCCAGGATGGAGAAGGAGCAGGGCAGGAAGATGCTCTCTATCACCACCTGAGCTGAAGGGGGGGTCAACACAACAGGAGCGTCAGCGCCAAAGACCTAGACTGGAGTCCTCGGGAGGCACCGCGGGGTCTGTGTGGACCAACGGTCATCATTTGTCTCAATTTGTCGTCGGGGAAGACGACTTCTATAACTCATTCAATAACCTGTGGCCAGCTTCTTCCTCCATTAGAGAGTCTGAATCACAGAGGAACTCAATAACCGTCAGACACCTAGCCAGCCAGCCTGTCTGCCACGAAACAAAACGAGTGCCAGCCTTACGTTTATAACACAAAGTGAAAATAAGATTCAAAAGAGTCGAAAATGGTAGGAAGATCTTGGGCTATGGATGCACAATAATAATGCACGGGCACTTGAATGACACTGGGCTCAACGATACTCAACAGTTGAAGGAGGAGGCACCCACCCAGATGGACTCTGCCGATGATCTTCTGGGTGCCCACACCCTTGGCTATCCCAGCCCAGCGACGGTCCACCAGGCGCATTATGTTGCAGCGTTCTGCACACGCCTGGCTCATGATGGTCATCTGGGCTCCTACAAGCACAAGAGGAAGAGAGAGCCGTCATTATACCAGGCAGAGAACCGCCATTATTAGTGGCAGAGAGAACCTCCATTATTAGAGGCAGAGAGAACCTCCATTATTAGTGGCAGAGAGAACCTCCATTGTAAGAGGCAGAGGATCTCCATTATTAGAGGCAGAGTGAACCTGCATTATTAGTGGCAGAGAGAACCTCCATTATAAGAGGCAGAGAGAACCTCCATTATTAGAGGCAGAGATGACCTGCATCATAAGACAACAATAAAAAAATAAGGGCATTCCATTTTTCTGCTGCAGCAATATGGCTTTTTTTCTGCATATAGATCTATTATACACGTTGTTCATGTATACTTTACATACAATACATCCGTAGACTGGCCAGAAGGCAGTAGGGGTTGTTACCTGAGTCGACAAAGGCTTTGACGGGGTGTCCGTTGACTAAACAGTTGATGTAGAGCATAACCACCTGGCCAAAGCTCTCCGGGGCTTCCTCCATCGCAATGGTCATATTTTCTTCCACATTATGCTGCCTAGAAAACAGATCAATTGGTTAAAACGTCAAGCTTAGATTGGGCAGAAATGACTTTGAATGACTTTGAATCCCATTCGCCAAAACAGCTGTATATCTTAACTATACATACATTACTACATACTATACATTAACACATGGTTAAGCAACAGAAAATACTGCACATAAACCGAAAAGCCATCTCTCTGATAGCTACAATTAGGATCACTTTGAGACGCGATAGATATAATGTATAAAAGAATAACCTTGTTTCATTCTGATCCCTACTATCTAACTAGGTTGGGAGGCATTCACTTTTCTTTGTTTCAATGATGCCAACCTAAATGTTGTACTTTTGTATGGTAGTATGTTGTTGTAAGCCTCCAAAACCATGCAACCTATACCTGATGTCCTCTTCTATCTTGGCCTGAGCATCCAGGTCAAAGGGGTCCGCAGTGAGGAGTCTGATGCGCTCCTGCTCTCTCCGGGCTCGGTCCTGCTGCTGCTCGACAAGCACTTTAGTAAAGCGCTCTGAGGAAACACACAGGACGTCTCTTTAGGTAAAGTCCTTGTTTGACTTGAGTGACACATTGCAGAACCACAGGATAACTCTTTATGCAATGTCCTTGTTTCACTTCAGTGACACACTGCAGAAACACAGGACCTATCTTGATTTGACATCCTGTGTTGACTTTAGTGTGTGTTCACTTTAGTGAACACAGGACATCCATTTAGTGTTCTTGTTTCACTTTACCGAAACGCTCTTTAGAAAAACACAAGATGACTCTTTATTCAAGGTCCTTGGTTCCCTTTGTGAACAGATCAGTTTACGCTGTTAGTGCAATGCTCTGCTATTACAAAGATGAGGAGCACCTTATTTAACGTCCTTGTCACGCTTTAGAGAAACGCCCCGCGGAAACACAGTGAAGAACGTCCTTGTTTCACTTTAGTCGTTTCATTTTCACTTTAGTGAAACAATCCAGAAACCCAAAGAACAACTCATTATTTAACGTTGTTGTTTTGTGAGTGACATGAGGAGAAAATGTATTGGAATAACTAAGTCCTGTCCAACACAGAATGTACAGCCATTAATTCCTAATAAGAAAAATAAACACTCCAATAAAATCACTCCACCACTGCCCATCACATAAACATGTCAGCGTCACTCACCCAGGTCACCACTTAGCAGTGCCTCGGCCAGGGGCGGGTTTCGCTCCTTTAGCAGCGACAGCTCATGAGGGTTGGACAACAGCATCTGCTGGAGCAGGGCCGGGTCATCCAGCCCCGGCAGAGAGGAGCCAGAGCCCGAGGCGCGGGAGGCCGACGGCGTGGACGGCTGTGGAGCAGGCGGGAGCGAGGCTGAAGGCTGGGCCGGTGATGGGGCCGGCTGCTGCTGCTGCTGCAGGGAGGGTTGATGCATTTGCTGCCTTGGCGCAGCACGCTGTCCGCCTGAAGAGGAGGTGCCCGGCACTGTGATGGAACGAAAGTCGATATGGGGCAGACCTATGGAGACGACGAGGGGGGGGGGGTACATTTTTTAAACACATAGCACTTTAATGTTAATGAGGTTTCGTACTTTAAGGGAAGGGTGTACTTTTCATGTTGATCAAATGGTACGCTTGGTAAACGGACAACATGCACAGGTATATAATAATAGCCAATCGCTTTGCAAGGTTAATTTCCAACAAACCTATCTTACCTGGGAAAGCGGGTTGTGTTGGTGGGGGTCTCCTGTCTGCTTGTCTGAGCACAACCACATCTCCATCCTTCACACCGTAGTTGCCCAAAGCGCGAGTTAAGTCTACAAGAGGTTGTTCCGTGTACAGGATCTATGTGTTTGGGTTACGAATATAAGCACAGCGGTCATGGTTAATACTTTATTTGTAAAGGACCATCACATCGTTGTTCTGGCAATCATTGCATCCTACTTGCCATCCTATAAACTAAACAGCGAATGCTAACTTTATCTCGCAGCTAGCTTTAAACATTTGTTCGTTAGCTCATGTCACAACACAGCATGCACCCAACTGCAAAAACAGCATCCACTACGGCGTAGGTCCTTCATTCATAGCTACTTCTCTCTGAAGATTAATGTTGTATACATTAGCCATGCTCATGTGCCTTAACACGACTTGGTTGAAGTAGACGCATACCGAAATCTAACCGCAACCGTGGATATTGAGCAGAAAATCATAAACGACGCTCTTTATATAGCCCATTAAGTGAAGCAACCTGCTTAAGTGTCAGATAGCAAAAGTGCGAATCATGCTAGCGGGCTAGCATAGCTCTTCTGCTTTGGTGAGCTACCATCTATCTACTCAAGCCGTACCTGGATCTCTCCGGCTGGGATGCCCGATTCTAGTTCACACAGCGCTACAAAGTCTCTGAGTTCAAGCTCTGGAGAAACATCGAGGGCGAAAGTTGTTTCTTGGCGATCCCTCGGCGCGCAGAACACCGTAATCTGCATCGCTGTTCTGGGGCAGGATCAGGTGATTCACGGAGCCGCGGTACTGGAGAACCACTTTACTTTGTGTACTTTCTTCTTCCAGTGGAGAATACACGCTAATGTGCCGTGTGTTCGAGCTTAACCCAGTGGTTATAATGTATATCAATTTAACGTTTTCATCAAAAAGAACTTCAGCCACAAAACTGAAAGCACCAGCCCCTCGGTTTAAAGACAGTTTTTCGTTTATCAACAAAACACCAATCACACAGTGTGCCGTATTCTGCATCGCATTTTCGACACGTCAAATTATGACTTTACTGTCGTGAATTCTCGCGAGAAACCAAAGCGTTCATCTTCATGTTGACCCACAGTGGTATATTTGATATATTAATACATATATGCTAATTTCAGTTTAGGACAAATATGTCATTTGACTATTATTCTTATAGACATCTTTTTTTATATAATGAATTAGTCACACTGTCAAATAAAACCAAATGGTTAAGATTTACTAAATATCTAGGCCTATCTTATAGATATCTAGACAAAAGACTAATATATATATATATATATATATATATATATATATATATATATATATATATATATATATATATATATATATATATATATATATATATAGTCTTTTGTCAGCTATTTCTTTCTTTCTATATCAGGAATTCCTCAATGGCCAAATGTATTGCAAGGGAAGGTTCTGAATTCCAAAGCAAAGTGGGATTTGCTATCTCCAAAATAAACCTCTTAACCATGTACATTTAATCATTTGCTGAAACCGGCCTGAGCAAATATTGATTCGTTACTTATTTATTTGCATTAAGTTATTGTGGCATTTTAGTTACTTGGGTTTAAAGTAGGCCTACGTGGTTTTTTTTAGATGCATACATCCTCCCCGACTCTCTTCCGTTGCGTAGAACTCCCTTTGTGCTGATTTCTATCATTAGATTTTTTTCAGCTTTGCCGGGAAAAACGAAGGAAGTGAGTGTGGTTAATGGCAAAAAAAAGTCTCTTCTTCTATATCATTTCAAATCTTCGTGCTAATGCCGTCTACTTATTTGTTACTTTGCATGTCAAAACTAATATCACTGTTCAAAAACTTTGAGGTGTTTGATTAAGTTATTTGGGTTGTAAATTCTTTCCTCCAGAACCCAAATACTCAGCTCTCTGTAATGGTGTGCAACCTTCCATCTGCGTGGTAGGAGTTTGCAAATTAATCCACAGCGTTTCGAGTTCCACCCGTCTCATTGGCAACCACATATATCAAACGATCATTGCTGAGTAATTTCCGTGAATTAAACCCACATCTTGTTCCGATGCTAATCAAACATTCCACTGCTTGACAATAACAGATAGGCCTAAATTGTTAAGATCAATGTTAAGGCATACCATTCATAAATTAATTCAACATTCAATAGAATAAACTATTTATAAAAATCTATGTTTAATTCAAACTGTAACATTGCTGATAAGGAGATCTTCTGCTGACAGTTTCAAAATTCATCAAAATTGAACATTTGAGTAGCAGAAACATGGTGGTACCACAAGGTGGTAACAAATACATTTCCCATGTATGGGATGAAATAAAGTTTTTTCTTACCTTACAATCTGACTTTGAAGATTGAATAATGAAGGTGTGCAGTTTGCATCATCTATCTACTTATCCTCCAAAACGTTACATTCTTGATGTTTGATTATCAATAGCAATATCTACTTTAATATTATTGTATAAAAGTAACATTTTGTTTTCAATGCATCCTCCAAATGCTCTATTTCAACGCTTTACAATACAACGCTTTACAAGTGTGTACACTGACTTGCCACCATTACATACAGTGTTTTTGGTACTGTAGTTGTCATATATGAATAGCAATAATATAATGCTTCTGTTGTTCTACTTTAGAACAAAAAGGCTGTGATCCGCGTTAACATTATGTACAACTGTATGAATTGAGGCTCTTTAAAATTAGGCCTCATTCAGCCATCCCATAATGTCAAGACCACCAGGGTCAAGGCCACCATCCTTTATTATTTCATGGATGAAGAAGTGAAGCAGGCCATCCCCATATCTGGGAGATCTTCCAGTATTGAGGAGGTTTAAACCAAGACATCAAATTCCACTGCTGCACAATATAATCTAAACTGCTGAAACAATGGGAAATACCATCCACAATAAACCAAAAACACATGTTTCTTAAAGCAACTGTTGGTAGGACCATGATCATTTGGTGACGAAAAAGCTAGAAAACCACTTTCCAGTTGCCCTCTTCGTCACCAAAATATACGTCACGTCTCGTAGGCTAGGTGATGGGATTCCATCTCTGGTGTTCTTCATCTCCAGCTGCGCAAGGCACAGGTGCCGGCTGTACTTTGGGTCTAAGTACCGCTAAGTAACGCTAAGATGCCAACTGTAGTTCTGACAAGCAGGATGTCGTCGATACTCATATGGACTATGTACTTGAATGGACTTATGATCGCTTTGGAAGCCTCTTTCCATTGCAATAAAGGTAAAGTGCTTCTTATTTATGCCAGTATAAATGTTGTAGAATATAAAAGTTTGTTGTATTTGTTTTTGTATAAATGATTCTGAATATATAGGTCCTTATCAGCATGTATTAACTGTACTGTTTCTCATTGCCCTAGGACAACGAGTAGCTAATCAGGCTAAAAAAATTTGTGAACCATGCAGTAAGGATTATTATCAGCCTGAAGCCAGTGATTCCCGTTACTGTCTGGTTTGCACAAATTGCGATAAAGGTAGGCCTATATAAAATGAACATCAAGCATTTTGAATTTAGGTGTTGATTTGAAATATGACTGAGACTAGGGTGATATTCAACAAAATACTTAACCACTCATTAATTTACATCTAAGGATGCATAGACTATCAACCTGCTTTACTTTCATTTGCCTAAAGATAATATATTATATAACCATTATATTAATCATCCTCATACAGATGCGCTTGTTATAGAATAGTCAATTGTTTTCTTTATTCTAGAACGAGGGAGTACAGAAGAAAGCATGTGCACCCTCACTGCAAACACAGTATGCCGCTGCCTTGAAGGGTTCAAACCCAGTGAGGATGACTCTGCCACTTGCAAATGTGAAAAAGGTTCCGGGAAAAGGATGAACGGTAACACAAGGAACACAGCAAAGATATTGTTGTTATGTGTCGATCCCACTTGTATAAAGTCAAATTGATCAATGTAATCGATGCAACTGCTTTCTTATTTCCCACGTCATGAAGTGTGTAAAGAATGTGAACACGGGTATTTCTCCTCCAGTATTGATTCACATTGCAGGCCATGGACGAAGTATGTAACCATTCTACATTAACGGCTGTTTTTATAAATCTCATATACAGCAACTCACCACAATAAGTTGTGTTGCTCCAAAAGAGGTCTTGGCCAACCCTATCTTATATGACCCCTCTCCATCCGACAGATGTACCAAAGTGCAGGTCAATGGCAGCAAGACATCAGATGCTGTCTGCCATGACGATTTCCCTCCTATCACAATGACCCCTGGGTTGAAGACCAAGACCACGTCCTTGAGGACACTCCATACGTCCCCGCCTCCAGAAATCAGCACACCCACAGCGTTACCTCATCAGAGGACAACTGCCAATAACACGCCGGCTGCAGTCAACAGAAAAAACCATGGTGTGAATTTAACCTGTTCTGTCCTGTTGGGTATTCTAGAAGCCCCGTGTACACTTTTCAGGGATGACGTTATTGAGGCTGTGTTTTTCTTCCTTCTCACAGTCATTGGGGGGCTCATTGTTGGAGCCGTTGTTGGACTGCTTATACTGACTGCTGTGGCTATTAGATGCAGAGGTATGCTTTGTGCCAAGCATGATTAAAATCAAGTTGCAAAAATGATGTACACTCTAGATTATCGTGTGTCTATTTTAATGTTACAGGAAAAAACATGTTATTTGAACAGTGTAGGTCTATCAACACCATTTATTAGTTCTGTTTCTCTCTTCTTCCTTTGTTCCCAGCTAAAGAGGACCCAGCGTGTAAAAGCCCCATCAAAGAAACCCAACAAGAAAAATTTCATTTAATAGACACAGTATAGACTTCTATACGTAGCTCAGATGGCTGGGCTGAACTTCGGTTATAGTGGATCCTTTTCAAACGTCTATGCTTAGCCTAGAGCCACCTCTTCAACAACTAAGAACAAATGTCTATTGACCGCCCATATGTCATCCAGGCTAAATTATAGCTAATTTGGGCAGTGACAGCTAAACAAACTTCTAGGCTTTGCCTAGCCTTCAGTAAGACATTTCTTCTTACTGATTCATATGGACATCTGAAAGCCATCTATATAATGTCAAGGCTATATCACGGTTCATGTTTACCTGAGATGTACACATATTTGTATTACTTCATATAGATCTATTCTCTGTCTAAATCTACAACAACTTTTGTAAAAAATTTAATGTTCAAATAAATTGTAACCTCATGAGTATGTTGTAGTGCCTGTGTATATTGAGAATTATGTGCTGTCTCTGGCTCATACAACTGGGTATTAGATTCCCATTTAGTTTAATACTTATAGACATTAATATAACTAGACCAAATAAGTTGAGGGTTTAACAAATAACTAGTAACCTCTGTGCTCTTTCTGTTTCTGTAAAGGTCAGGTATTTACCAAAAATAGGCCTACGTAAATTTAAGAGAATTTCCGCTGAAAGGAAACAAGCATCTCACCAACCACAATCTAAAGCAAAGGTGATAGCCTCTGATTTGGTTAGCTGTTGCTAGGTTATAACTATTTCACTCCCCGTCTCCTGTATAGGCCCCCTATATTTTCTAATATTCTAATATAAAAACAACAAACATATAACTGGGGCTTATCCTAAAGAAAGTTCAGGAACATTGTCAAGGGAAAAACATAATTGGTTGACTCACATGCATTGTGGAGTACACAGCACATGATTTAATACGGAAGTGTCTTTAAGGGAAGGCGACACTGGTCTGTGACCTCAGCATATGCACCTTAAGTGACCACAGAAAACAGTTGTCGGCTTTCAGAATACACAAGTTGGCAGAAGGTTACTGCTTCATGGGCTGTTTATCCTAGCCTTGGAACAGAACGAACAGACTATCTGCGTGCTCATGTTTAAATTGCTCTCTTAAAATGAGCTCTTTAATTCTGTGCTTCGGACTTTTATGTTTTCTTGATGCTTGGGCTGTAAATTTTGCTTTGTCCTGCGGGGGGCTGCAGTTTCAGAGTGGAGAAGACATGTGCTGTGACCCCTGTGGTAAAGGTAAAACTGAATTTTGTATTAATTTAAAAAATAATCTTTATTCAAAATGGTGAAATGACAAACCTGTTATAATTTAAACTGTTACTATCGCATAACCGTTACATATCAATTATTTCATGTTTCATTGGATATCTCCATGGCTTCTTTTGTTTCCCTCCAAATGTTTCTTCACATTGAAGAATGCTAAATGATATCTCTTTTTTCGAAGGTAAATATGTCTCGGTGGAGTGTTCTAGAGACCATAAGACCATATGTCTTCCATGTAAGCCAGGAACTTACAAGGACAGCATCAGCCCTTCCGGCTGTCAATCCTGCCACACCTGTTCAAACAGTAAGACATAACATCTATGCCCTCATTGAAATACAAAGGATATTCCAGGAAGAGTTATGTGGAGGTGATTTTCTGTTTTTTTGCGGTCAAAATAGTTTTCTACTTTAGTAAGTTTTATCGGAACTGAGGGCTTAACCATTGTACCCAACTATGATTCAAAGTCACGGTTGATTCATAACCTTTGGCGTGCGTTTCTGCAGAAACACTGGAGCAATGTACAGAAACCACAAATGCAAAGTGCTCCTGTTCCGAGGGCTACATGTGTTCTGACGAACACTGTTCCAAGTGTGAGGTGAAGAAAACCTGTCAACTTGGGGAGAAACTTAAGCGTAAAGGCAAGAGAGATTTTTAACCATTATAATACAATTATAAAACAGTACAATACAACAAAGTCTAATATCAACATTACACATTAGGTCTTGCTTAAAGTTAATGTCCTAAAATGGGAATTTGCAAACATTAAGAAATGTAATTCAAGTGAATTAAAGTTGAATCGTTCCAATAACAAATAATTTTTAAAATTGATGTAATGACTATAACGTACCAGTTTCTCCTAATTCAGGAAATAAGGATTTTTCATACGAATGTGAACTGTGTCCTGATAAAACATACTTGGACACACACGACGGCAACTGCAAATCAATAACTCAGTGAGTCATTATAGTGAGTAGACACCACTTGTACCCTGCTTAGATGTTTCTGTGGCTTCAATATCATGTTGAATTTGTGAAATAAACAGGTGCAGTGACAGTGGCCTCTTTGCAGTCTTTCCAGGAAACAAAACCCACAATGCAAGATGCTCTCTATATGGTATGCTAGCAAACCTTCGTCAGAATTTCCGGTACCAGACACAACTGATGTACACATTCTAAATAGTGAGACAGTGATCAAATTTCTCTAACCAGATGCAGAGGTACCATATCGGTGGGAATCAACGATCAGTGTCATTAACTTGGCTTGTAGCATCTTGCTGCTGCTCCTCCTTCTCTATGCCTGTGTGAAGAAAACTATGAGGCACACACATGGTTTGTATTCCATAATCCTGCATTATGTGTTTTTTCCAGTAGCTTGAGTTACTGAAATCTAAATTGGAGCTGATTAAAATTAAATCCCTGGATGGAATGACATCCAGAGATGGCCACATTTTAATCTTTTAAAACGTTGTAGTGACATAGCTCAGATTTGGTCATTTTGAGTCAACGAGGCAAGCACTTCTCACATAAAGATTACTTAATATGTGTCCATTCCCAATCTTAGATTTAGCTTGGTAAGTATATAATTAATATTGTAATAAATAGTATAATAGTAATATCCAGCATAGAATACTGTTTTCTAGAGGGTTCAATGTGGAGACCAAGTTTTTTGGAAATTACTTGTATTTAAAAACATGCAATCTCCATTTCTCTAGCGAACGGCATTGCTGTGTTTGCCCCTGTATCTACAATCACACCAGAATATCCATACCCAAAAGAGGAGATTGGAGAAAAGTTTTCCATTTGCCAACTATGATGTTCTGATGCCATGATATGTCCAAGGACAAAATTATTGGTGACTTACAAAGCATTTAGAAACTAATATAGATCTGAGAACACTTGTTGACTCAATAGATATGGTTATCAAAGAGATACATGGGTTTGAAAGGCTATATAGTCAGTGTCACTAGGTCTCCATGGTAATTGGGACAATTTAGCTGCCTATTTTCTGCGGTATGTACGATGATGTATTTTTTCATAAGTATATATATATTTATTTTATTGAATGTAATATGTAACTGTCCTGACCATGAGTGGAGACAGTTGAGAGCTAGAAGTTGAAGGGCTTAACAAGTTGCACAGATGTGGCATTTTTTTCTGTTGGACTAATTAAACAATGGCAAGCTTTTAAAATCACACAATTCCTACAGTATTGTCCATAATGCTAAAGCATTGTGGTAGTGCTGAGCTTGGATTAACTTAATAAAAAGATAATCAAAACATGTCCTTTGTCTTAACAGTTTAACAGTCTTTGCTTATGTCTTGCATTTGTCAGTATCTCTTCTCTATCTTTGATTACTATCAACCACTTTTTCTATCTTAAATAGGTGAACATTCGTAAGATATAATGTCTTACTGCCAAGATAGTCTTGAGGCAAGAACAACTACTTAAAGGTACAAAATGTGATATTTCGGCTTTCAAATATGTGAAAACAACTAGACCAATGAAATATTATATTTTCTTGGGTACTTGCAGTATCCTTAATGTTTTCAACCATTGTAATCTGACATTTAAAATCGATAATCATAATGGCGTAATTTCCCCTTAACCACTAGCATACGGGAACAGAAAGTAAGTAAGGAAGTCGGCGACCTAGATATTTATCCACTCTATCCCCTCTGTTGTTTTCTATTGTTTTTATTGCTAATTCTTGATGGAACATGATTATTCATTCCAGTTTGCAGGGACTTCTGATGCCGAAGCTGTCCATGTAAAGCACAAACCTACTGGTGAATCAAATGACCCAGGACAATAACCTGACAAGAGGAGCGATAGCCTACGAGTCTTAATAACAAGTTACGCATTTGAATAATGTCTCAGACAGTGCGTTTATATTACACTCAAGAAAATCAAATTATTGGGTTGGTCCGACGTATAGGCCTACATGCAAAATTATAATCTGGTAAATAAACAAATAAGACCTTGACAACAGGACTTGCAAAATGCATGCAAACATCTTTATCCGATCTACTTCTATCAGCAAATGAACGGACAAGCAAAATCGGATTAGAACACCTAGATAACATAGTCATAGTCGCCTTTTTACCTGCATGTACACCAGCGTCGTATCAGATATCGGAGTTGGCGTTCTGCGCATGCTCGAGATCATGCGGTCGGGGGCCGTGAGCCAGAAGTATAAGGAGATGGTAGTCGTGTTGTTGTGCCATAGAAATATAATAATTCTTATTTCTTCATAAGTATAAATATTTAATTATTTCTTAATATTGTGGCGACCGTGATGTTCAGGGTGCCGCAAGGGATCCTGATACTGATACTGAGTTGTTTTTCCCGACACCGTCACCGAGACGTTTATGTTGGTTGGTTATTTTGAGTGTGTTTTGGTGTGTCATGTGTGTGTTCATATGGCAAGCCAACCATGCCAGAAAACGCCATCATTTAGTCACGTATCACCTTCATTAGGCCATAAAAAACGCAGTAAAATGTAGAAAAACGGCGTATTTTACGCCATTATGCGCAGAAATGCGCCGCTTTTTACGCCGCAATTGAGCCTTTCAAGAGCGCGCGTAACGCGCGTTTGTGCACATCACAACGCGTGTAAAATACGGCGTCTCGCTAGTATGCTAATAATCTCCGCCCTTCTTTTCTCTCAGCCAATGCATATGAAGTGTTTGCAATCGCTGAACAAGACAAGCAGACCAAATCAGTTCAGCACAGATTTGCTTTGAGGATTTCTCCTCTCATGTTGTTAGTTGCAGCGTCATATAGATAGATATTAGTAAATCCAGTTATAACATCGGGGTCACCGTGGCCCAATCGATAGAGACGCTTGCTCTGTAGGCAAGAGGTTGTCGTTTCGAATTTATCTATTGGATCAAACAACAGCAATAGGCACAATAAATAAATATGCAGATATTATATAGAGAGATATTATATAAACTTGGTCACAAAGGAGATATGTGTGCTGAAATGATTTGGCACTGAATTTGGAACTTATAACACAGGAGGTCTGGCATGCTGACTAAAAAGCATTGCGATCGTAAGAGCGTGAACATCTGGCAAAAGCACAAAACTGACAATAAATGGATTCGACATCCTCTTGCCTACAGAGCAAGGGTCTCTATCGATTGGGCCACGGTGACCACAACGTTATAACTGGATTTACTAATATATATCTATATGACGCTGCAACTAACAACATGAGAGGAGAAATCCTCAAAGCAAATCTGTGCTGAACTGATTTGGTCTGCTTGTCTTGTTCAGCGATTGCAAACACTTCATATGCATTGGCTGAGAGAAAAGAAGGGCAGAGATTATTAGCATACTAGCGAGACGCCGTATTTTACGCGCGTTGTGGTGTGCACAAACGCGTGTATTTTACGCGCGTTTTGAATGCTCAAAACTGCGTTTTTTACGCGCGCTCTTGAAAGGCTCCATTGCGGCGTAAAAAGCGGCACATTTTTGTGCATAACGCCGTACGTTTACGGCGTACGTTTTTCGACATTTTACGGCGTTTTTTAATGCCTAATAAAAGTGATACGTGACTAAATTTGGCGTTTTCTGGCGGGGTTGGCTTGCCATACAAACGCGCGTATTTTACGCACTTGCCATAATGCGTAGCCTTCTGGACGCGTATGCGTAGCGATGCATTGACTATACGGCCCTTAGTCTAATTAAGCGACTGCATGTGGACCGCCACCGAGGGAGCGGCCCGGTGGCGCTCCACATTTGATTCAGATTCAGATTTTATTCGTCACATACACAATACATTGCAGTGAAATGTTCTCAGTCGGCTCCATGCTAAATAAATAGTGACACAAACAAACATAAAAAACAGTCAACACATTCAAAACAGAGGGTCATTGCACATAGGGGGGAAAAAAAAGGGGGGTTACTTAAATAAAATATATAATTTCAGTTGCTAATTTTGCTAAATTGCTTAATCAGTACCATTTAGATACCTGACAGCTTGGGGGTAGAAATGGCAACAATATGGCAACAATCCTTTTCTTCACCATGTCGCGGTTCAATCTGGACTTCAGAGAGTTAAAGCCAAAGTTTCTTTGCCCTAATTCCAACAGTGGAGCGTCAGAGAAATAACATGGACACATCTTTCTCGAATGCCGCCTGAGTTTGTTGTTGCTGGTGACGTAAAGAGTATTTTTGGTGTGATAATCTAAGTATTATGTGATTCATAACATTGTAACTTTAAACCTCCTCAGATAAATATTAGTTAAATAAACTTTAAATGTGTTTTGCACATTTCATGATTCCGTGCAGATTTCAGTTTACACAAACAGTGGGTGTTGATACAAATGGGGTAATAACCAAATTCAATGGTTTAATTTGGTTACGGATTCTATCTTTGCAAATAGTAAGAAGAAGTAACATATTTTTTACTAAATCCCGGCGGCCTTCTTCGGGGCGGACCTGCACCCAATGTTAGACTCGAACTAAAGAAATTAAAACACAACAATTCCTATTTTCATGGGATTATATACTAATTAAAACCCACTTCTGCCAAGTCTGTTCCACTATACACACTTGACCTTTTTCTCACACACACACACACACACACACACACACACACACACACACACACACACACACACACACACACACACACACACACACACACACACACACACACACACACACAACACACACACACACACACACACACACACACACACACACACACACACACACACACACACACACACACACACACACACACACACACACACCACACACACACACACACACACACACACACACACACACACAACACACACACACACACACACACACACACACACACACACACACACACACACACACACACACACACACACGGCTGCCAATGCATTCTTGTAGCGTTCCAGACGGGGCGTTGTTGTGCACCTTGCAGTATTGATCATATGACAGCTCGCTGCTGCGAACTACTGGCAGACGCCTCAAATCACTGAGGAGCAACATACACACCGAAGTTGAGTGTGACGACCACCAACATCAAGATGCTGACACTAATTAACCGGCTTTTGGACTGGCTCAAGTCTCTGTTTTGGAAGGAGGAGATGGAGCTCACGCTAGTTGGCCTGCAGTACTCTGGAAAAACCACGTTTGTTAACGTGATCGCAGTGAGTTTTACGATGCTAACTGACTGGAGCTAGGCAGCGCTGATGCTGCTCATGCCAGCAGCGCTTAACGTGAATTATAATTGCTTCTGAACCGTACGGTGCAATGTGTTTGTGATGCATTAAATTCGCGTTTAGTTATCTTGCCGAGTTGATAACGAAAGACGTTATCTGAAGAGACACGTTAGCTGAGCCATGCCTTCATCAAGAAAGCTACAGTTGCTTTGGACCGAGACGGACCTTTTATTTAATGTGTGACGTGAGGGAAATCACAGCATCACTGGCAAATAATTCGGTGTTGTTGGCTTATAATAAATGTATTATCAACTTTATCAATGCAATATACAGTCTGTCACTCTTTTTTAGTTTGGCCTAGGATAATCACACACAGGCACAGGCGTTGATCTAGTACGAGATGATGTAGGCTACAGACTTTTGATTTAGAACTATTAGATCCGTGACAATTAAATTGGTTAAATGTGACAAGAGTTTGGGCTACTAAATAAAAAAAACGAAGGATGCCAAAGCTGAGATTTATAAGACCTAGGTCTGAATGTTCAAAATATCCATCAAAACAGGATCTCACCATCCTATTAAATTCTGAGCGTTAATGTCTGGGGCAGTGTTTTAGTTCCTGGCTTCTGTTCTCCTTTATCGCACAAATCTGTGTATTGTCTGATACAAAACCCATGACTTGCCTGAGTCACCTGACACAGCTAAGTGGAAATGACTCCTGAAGTCTTATGACAGAGGCACCACCCCTAATCCAACCCATTTTGAAAAAATGGGAAACCAAACTGCCCGTGAATGTTATGGCTATATAAAGAACCAAACGGATCGGTACACTCACAATAAATGGTCTTATCGTGCGATTCACACATATGCAATGCTGGATCGGACGTTTTGGCCGTGTCTTATCGACTTTTTGTCTATTTAAGATTTGTTCAGGATCAATAATGTAGAAAAGAGTATGAGTTGGTGCTTTTCGGACTATTTATTTCATCCATGCACAAACATATTTCAAATGGTATTATCCTCTTAACTAATTATATTTATCCATTCATGTTTAATTCCAGTCTGGTCAATTCTGCGAAGACATGATTCCTACCGTGGGTTTCAACATGAGAAAGGTCACCAAAGGAAACGTCACCATAAAGGTGGGTTCTTGGTGTTATTCCCAGCTGTTCCATTGAGTTCTGTGTACATAACCAGTGAAACCTGCCTGACAACATTAAAAAGTTGTTGACCGGTGTCGTGCCCGTTCCATTGAGGGGTCACGGGTAATTAATCGTTGCGCGTTGATACTGCTAGTGAACGTGCGCGAGATGGAGATTACCAATAATTACCTAATCACTGGCCTCGTTCACGGTTCATAAGGCGATTTTTCGTGCACCCCACATTTTTTCATACATTTCTTATCGAAGCTTACGCAGCCTGCGCTTTAAACTCGTTCATGTTTCTGCACGTGAACGACTTCGTGGTTGTCTGGGCTTTACGCTCGTGCATGTTGCAGACAATATGCAACAGCGACCCCTGGGGTAACAAATTAGGATTGGAAACAGAACACGGTATAAAAACGGCGCGTCAACATCAATTTCATCAACGTCATGCGTCGACTTTCCGCATAGTAAACCAAATGAATGTTGTATTAAGTCCTTTCGCGTGTTACCGCTTACAGGTCTGGGATATCGGTGGGCAGCCCAGGTTCAGAAGTATGTGGGAGCGCTACTGCCGGGGAGTCAACGCGATTGTGTGAGTTTCTCATATTTTGGTCACGCTGACTGACTCCCAGAGGTTGTTGTCCAACTATGGTTTAGTACTAACGGAGTTAGGAGTATACAAAAAAAACCCGCAATGTTTTTTGTTCAGAAAAATGGGGCATTATTTTATTATTTTTTTTAATTTTGCAGTATTGTTTTCACAGATACATGGTTGACGCAGCAGATTCGGAAAAGGTGGAGGCGTCCAGAAATGAGCTTCATAATTTATTAGACAAGCCTCAGCTACAAGGAATACCAGTGAGTGGTTAAGCCTAGTCTGGTTTAAGGATGTATTTATTAATGTGTTTGGCACACTAATACTCGTTTCATGGACTCTTCCTACTTCATATGTTTGCGTTTGATCTTTTTCCAGGTTCTTGTACTGGGCAACAAAAGGGATCTCCCTAGCGCTCTAGATGAGAAGCAGCTTATTGAGAAGATGTGAGTATTAACAGTTTAATATAGCCTAAGTGTAGCCGATGTGATATTTTTTGATATATATATTTTTTGTGATATTATTAGTCCCATCAAAAAAGTCTTCTTGGTATGTTGATGTTTGAAAAGCTTTTAATGCTGTATGTTGTCAAGTCGGGAACGAGCTATTGACTCAGAAGTAGTCATATATGCAGTGTGGATGTTTTGTTTAATAGTGAAGTGAGCTACATGAAACTAGGCTAATACGGTAGCATTTTTTAATTTATTTTTACTATTAATAGTATTGTAATGTTTGGAGCTTTCTTTTGTTGACCTACAGTAGTTATTTTTTCCAAGGTTAAACGGCGACCCCCCCCTTCTGGCAATAGTACAAAACGGCATATTAATTAAAGGAAAGGGCCTACGTATTTATTTTATGAGAACGTTTCTTCATAGGAACTTGGCAGCTATTCAGGACAGAGAAATATGCTGCTACTCTATTTCCTGTAAAGAGAAAGACAACATAGGTAAGTAACTGGTTTTGGTGTTTATATGTAATGAATAAGAACTACAGGTAGGCCTATGTAATGTATTGTCTACATAGCTATATTTTTGTTGTCTGTTCATTCATTGTAAACTGTTTTTTTAAATGGTGCAATATGAAGTTATTAATATATATTGTCTCCCCCAATTGTCTCCATGCTCTCAGATATCACTCTTCAATGGCTCATCCAGCACTCAAAATCTCGGAGGAGCTGAGAGAACCAGAAGTGTTGCCAGCGCTGGTCGCCACCTTACCCCCATGCCACGTCCTGTCCACGCTGCAATGGTGTACAGTCCCGACCCCCAGCGCACTGTTAACCCCTCTTCTGGTATCCCCACATGTTAACCCCTCTTCTGGTATCCCCACATGCTAACCCCTCTTCTGGTATCCCCACATGTTAGCCCCTATTCTGTTAGCCCCAGTTTCTGTTAGCTCTATGTCTGTTAGCCCCACAGATGTAGGGGTGTGGGGGGAGAGACAGTTGTTGGGGGTGGGGGGGGGAGCCTGACCTAGCGGCATATGGCCAATGAGCGCAATGAGGGGCTCCTGCCAAAAAAAAGCCTGTCCACCTTACACCCCCAGTCTGGCGGCCCTGCTAGCAGTCATCCAATCTCCCTTTCCTTAATCAAAGGAGTTGGTTTTTTTGTTACCCTCAAGGTCAATAAAAAAAGAGGAACAAGTGCATTAAAGGTGGTTGTTAGCCGAGCAGATATGTGTAAATATCTTGCTTAAAATATTTTTTAAGCGTGTGAGATATGTGTGTTCTATTTGAAGTTTGAATGTACAGAAGGCTGGAAGTTGGATGTGTGTCAGTGTTTGTGGTTCGCATTGCGCCTGGCAGAGTTATGTTGTGCGGTCCTGCAGCCGAGAGGAGGTAGAATCTGAAGTGCCTTGGGCAGCATCGCCCCTCGGAGCAAAGCAGCCTGCAGTTTCTGCCTACCAAAACAAGTCAGAATACCACTAAAATGTATACATGAAATAAAAGGGCATGCTTTTTAATTTGGTTGTTGACTTATTTTTCCTTCTTCAATGTGCATATGTGCCTACCTACCCGTCCGGAAGTTATGATGCGGTTCGACTCCCAGCTCACTGAATCATATTTAGTTTAGTTTAGTTTAACAATTAAAGCCTCCACCTCAAGTTTACAAAAGCCGAAGCAACTTCTTCCCGTTTTAAGGACATGCTTACGTATTTATTTTATTTGCCAGAGACAATATCTACATCAATTGATTGTATTTAATCAAAATTGAACACCTTTTGGGGTATTAAATTATTTATTTTGCTGATTTCATTTTCCTATTTGATTCAAGAACTGCCATTTGAAACCCGACTGTTGCCATCCTCAACAGTAGGGTTAGGGCGAGGGTTAGTCGACTGGAAGCACTTGCATGTAGCCTCACGACCCAACATTGCATTTATAGAATCTTGTCCTTCTTGTGGCTGTTTCCTATTGGCCTACATTGCAGCACTCAAACTTGCCACGATACCCAAACCAGACCCAAACAGGACGCGTCATGAGAAGATTGACACGTCACTAACCAACGATCGAGCCTATGAGGGTTTCGGCGGGTTGTGACGAAACTACCGAGAAGCCAATCACACGCCTTACATGGCCTGAAGCCATTGTTGACAGGAAGCGTACTGGAGCTGAAGCAGCTATCCCGATCAGACCCTTGCCCATCCAAAGTTTCATTAACGCACGTCTATCTTTTTGAACGTTTGTAAGGTCGAATAATAATGATTGCTGAGAACGAACCGAGGAAAAGATGCAATGGAGGTCAATAGTAGTCGGTCTGGTCGTATTGAGGCTGTCTCTCAGCTGTGTGGTGTGGCTAGCGTTTGGACTTGGACATAATGTGAGCTGGGGCTTTAACTTCCCTCTGAATTTTAACCTGCAGACTTTGGATCTTAAGCTATTCAAAGATGAAACGGAGGCTTTTAAGGGTAATTCGTGGTCTCAGCGCATACCGAGTGGAAAATATGACGAGCCAAGGACCTCCTGTCCAAAGATTGGAGAAGACTCTCCTCAGAAGTCCTACATGAACTTCTATGATGGGAATAAGGACGAGTATGTCAAGCGGTACAACACCTTTCCAGATACTCTTAAAGCGCAAATGAAGGCCCAGGCAAAAGACATGTTCTATTTTGGATACGACAATTACATGAAATATGCCTTTCCTGAAGACGAGCTCAATCCAATTGATTGTCAGGGCCGAGGACCAGACGTCCTGAACCCGTGAGTCTTATTATTAATCTACAATGAGCAGTCCGGTAACGGTTATTGATCTACAATGAGCAGGCCTACTAAGATCTACAATGAGGAGCCCTAGTATTGATCTATAATGAGTAGTCCTATAATTGATAATCAATGAGTAGTCCTATTATAATCGATGTACAATCAGAAGTCTATGTTGATCTACAACAAGCAGTCTTGTGTTAGGAACGCAACGCTTTACAGCCACAGTGATAAACCTTGTCATTCTCTTTTAAACGTTCATCCCACACACACATTACGTTTGTAATCTGATGACTGTGATTAAACTCGTGCATGTATACACCACAGTACAGAATAGTTATTATTTCGAGTCTGCACGACAAACTCATACATAATATATAGGCACGCACAGCGACCCTTGTATATAATAAAAGCATTTAGGTCTCACATTGCTGGCACATTTTTGGTGACTCCCGTCCCTACTGGGGTTCTGTTTAGCTTCTTTTAATTTCATGTACCGCTGCTTCTATGCCAGCAGAGTGCCACCAATATGTTTGTTTCACTGCTGTCATTTCAGGTCAAACATCAACATAAATGATGTTTTGGGGAACTACTCGTTGACATTGATTGACACCCTAGACACATTACTGGTAAACTATTTCTAACGCAGAGTTTCTGTTATACGTATAATGTTACTGTAATGTATATTTATCCTTAGTAAAGCTTCATTAGAATATAGAGAAAACTAAGCTGAATTGCACAAGTCTAACAGGTACTTTTAAAAATAATATATTATGGAGCTAATTTGTATATTTTTCTCATATATATTCTCATCAGAGCCTGTCATTGACTGGCCTTTCCACAGCTATGTTACATTATCATCGACAAAGCTATGCTGTTGCTGTGTGATTTTCACACGTTTGTTTTCTGATGCAGTGATCTGCTGCACTATCATGGGATAGGAGGTTTCTACTATAACCATCAATTGTAGTTTGTAGTACTTAGACATGCATGATAACCTCATACACCTTTAAATGTGGAAAAAAACAACACAATTATGGGCTTTTCTTTCCATGTATACCTTTAAAAGAATAACAATGAAAACATTATCATTGTTCGGTATTTGCCTTCATCTAAAATAACTTTGTTGAAGTGACCTGAAAGCCAAAAGATACTTAATAGAAATAACCCAACTATCCTGTGCGTTCTGAAGCAGGTAGGTTATGAGAGCTGGTAACTCTTTCGTTAATCCGTTTGAGGACAGGGTCACAATAAAAACAGCAAGACTAAAGCCATTAAGCCATATCAATATTAAAACCGCAAGCACACTTTGAACATTATAAAGGCTGGTTAAGTCTTACATGTCCTGTGTCGAGGGGTGCTTTGAATAATGCACTAGCTTGACCATATTGTAACAGTTATGTACTTTATCCTCTTCCAAGGTCCTTGGAAACATCACAGAGTTCCAAAGAGCTGTGAAGCTAGTTATAGACACGGTTTCCTTCGATAAGGACTCCACCGTGCAGGTCTTTGAGGTGAACATCAGGTACTCCATTTCTATCCAGTCAAACATCATCCTTCCTGTAACAACATCAGTTAAGCTACAGTTACTTTTAGTCAACATAAAATGTTATGTTTGCAAACATCCACCTTTCAAGTACAGTTGTCTCCCAATGTGATAAGTAATTACTTTTCTTTGTAAGTAATGCATTGCTGGCGACTTATCGCCCTGATGACATAATGTTAATGTTTCTGAGACGTCTTCCTTCCAGGATCCTTGGCAGCTTGATCTCCTCCCATATCCTGCTGACCGACCCAAAGCACCCTTTTGGCGACGTTGGCATCGAAGGCTACGACAACGAGCTACTCCACATGGCCCACGACCTGGCCGTGCGCCTGCTGCCCGCCTTCGAGAACACCATCACGGGCATTCCTTACCCCAGGGTGAGCCTCTCTGCTTATACTCAAGCTGGTGGTTAGCTAGCTAGCGACATGGGCTGTTGGCGGCTAAGCTACCAACACGTTGTTCCTATCCTAGGTTGGGGGGGTTAGTACATTGTCACACATTATCAGATTGGGACCTGTTCTTTATTGGCAAGAGTTGCAGTTTCATAAATGGAGGAAACATCTTTCACATTCACAGCTTGAGACGATAATGCAGCCTATAAGCACTGATATTTCTGAATAAGGGCAGCTTATACTGGATCCATTCATCATGTTCTTGTGAGTTAGCCTTCCTTTCTAACTCAGAGGAGACTCAAATGCTGGTGAACCCTTGATGGCGCTCACACCCATGCCCCCCCCCCCCCCCCCCGCAGGTGAACCTGAAGACGGGGGTGCCGGCGGACAGCATCAACGAGACGTGCACAGCGGGCGCGGGCTCCCTGTTGGTGGAGTTCGGGATCCTGAGCCGCCTGCTGGGGGACTCCACGTTCGAGTGGGTGGCCCGACGCGCCGTCCGGGCCCTATGGAGCCTGAGGAGCAAGGAGACAGGCCTGCTAGGTCAGAGGACGGGGAGAGGCTAAGGGTTGAGCCTCAGCATGTGGAGGCTTGTGTACTTGCTGCCTCTGACTAAAGGAATACATTTTGACAAATCTAGACAAAAAAAACTTGTCTTTTATTAGATAAACAATTAACATACTAAAAGGTAAAAGAATAGAAGGTAAAAATGTAATATGTAATATAAGATTTTTTATATATATATAAATATAATAACAAATATTGCAATCAACCTGTTTCTTCTGGTATGGAAATTAGTTTTCCATCTTCATGCCTCTCTCTCTCTCTCTGCCTCTGCCTCTGCCTCTACCTCTACCTCTACCTCTCTCTCTCTCTCTGTGTTTGATCTCCAACCTGCAGGCAACATTGTCAACATCCAGACAGGCCAGTGGGTGGGCAAGCAGAGTGGCGTGGGCGCGGGCATGGACTCCTTCTACGAGTATCTCCTGAAGTCCTACATCCTGTTTGGGGACAAGGAGGACTACAGGATGTTCCAGGCTGCCTACGAGAGCATCCAGAGCCACTTGAGAAGAGGGTGAGCCCAGGCATCACCTGACTCACACGCCATGAAGGGAACCCTTTAACCTGAGCTCCTGGCTGAACAAACGGAAGTCATTGTTCTAATTGTTTAGCAAATAGTGTATTTCAAAACTATTATTTTGCCCACAGCATCGGCCATTTTGGCTTTGGATTTGTATTAATTGAATAGTGTTTTCTGATATATTTAATTGTTTACCAATTTGAAGGCCTTTTTTGAAAGACTTTTCTAGATTTATCAAGGAAATGGACCTCTCTCAATGCAATTTGTGACTGAATTCCTTATCTTAAGAGAATCACTTTTCTGGAAACGGTCTGCGTTTCCTGGTGATTCATTTTGGGCGGCCTCAGAGAGGCAACAGTGCTGAGTGACGTTCTTTCCTTCCCAGGAGAGAGTCGTGTAATGAAGGAGAGGGCGACCCACCCCTCTACGTTAACGTTAACATGTTCAGCGGGCAGATCATGAACACCTGGATCGACTCCCTGCAGGCTTTCTTCCCAGGTCTCCAGGTCGGTTTGTGTCCACAACCAGTTGACTGACACTCCCATGTACGCATGCCTTAACAATCAGTATCGGTACATGTGTTTCTGCTTGTGCTGCGTTAGGGTTGGTCGGCTCTCAGGACTTTATTACACAGACATAATTACTCGTAGGTTTTTAGAAATTCTGGGTTTAAGTGGCATAGCGACAACATCTATGTTATCAACATACCGCCCGTTACTGCTAGAGCTTTTGCATTTGCTTTTTTCCAAAATTATTCTGTACAAATCTTGGGTTTTCTTCCAGCATTTGACAGTAATTGCTCTCACAATCACATGTTAGCTTTCAGCTGTTTCTAGTTTTTTCTTTTCAGAGAGAAATGTCCCATACATCACTCTAACATGAAGCCTGGTCTAAAATATTAGCCGAGTGATCATCTTTCAGTAGGGTTGGGCCTACCTCATGATAATTAGTCCAACCCTGAATCGTGTGATAATGAGTCACCAAATTGTACCGGTAATATCAATCACTTCCACAAGGTGGCAGCACATGACTAAAGTTGAACATAATGAGTGAAGCGCAACCAATAAGTTACTATGTAACTTATTAGAAGCGGCAAAAACATAACTATAATTTCAATTTGCCAGAACATCTCATAAACACAAATTCCATTAGTCGGTTTGTAGAAAATGACACCGGTATAAGCTTGCACACAACACCAGTTAGACAGGAAAACCGGCCCAGCCTACCATGCATTGATCCAGAGTGTTGCACGTGACCTGCGCTCCCTAGGTTTTGAGCGGCGACGTGGAGAACGCCATTTGCCTCCATGCCTTCTACTACGCCATCTGGAGGCGATACGGCGCCCTGCCGGAGCGGTATAACTGGCAGCTGCAGGCCCCCGACGTGCTGTTCTACCCCCTCAGGCCTGAGCTGGTGGAGTCCACCTACCTGCTCTACCAGGTGAGGAACACAGCCCAGACCGGAGGAGACTGGACTGGGGGTCCAATGGTTCTGTCAAAAATAGGGCTGAACGATTTAAGGAAATAATCAAACAGCGATTATTTCTACCAATATTAAATTGCGATTAGTATGCTTTTTTTTTTTCTTTTTTTTGTTCCTTATGTTCTTTATTATTCACTCAACAAGCAATAAATCATTCTGTAGTAGGTACTAACACCGCATTGGAAGCAGTCAACATTTGAACTGCTTTTTCCTTTAGGCAAGGCCTGTGTTTATTATTTATATTATTATCAATTTATATTATAAAGTGGTAAAATTAGCTGCTCTTTTTTCTCTCTTCACTTAGGCGACAAAAAACCCGTTCTACCTTCATGTCGGAATGGATATTCTCCAAAGCCTGGAGAAAAATGCCAAAGTCAGGTACGTTTTGAGCCATGTCCTTTCGTCGCTGATAACATCCGCAGGCGTTTTGATGTGGAGTGTTCTAAACTTAAGGGTTTCATTGCAGATGCGGATATGCAACTCTCCACCACGTCGTGGACAAGTCCAAAGAAGATCGGATGGAAAGCTTCTTCCTCAGCGAGACTTGCAAATACCTTTATCTGGTGCGTTTTATCTCATTGCAATTCAATAAAAAAATGTATAGCCCTTCATCACAGGGACAGTCTTGAAAGGGCTTAACAATCAGTCACTTTGCATTCACCCGGCACATTGAAACTTGAACACTTCTTTTGCAGCTCTTCGATGAGGACAACCCGCTGCACAAGTCTGAGAACAAGTACATATTCACCACCGAGGGCCACATCGTGCCGATAGACCAGCGCTTCAGGGAGAAACAGTGGGAGGACCTCTTCCCCTGGGAGGAGGGAGAGACGCCCGAGGATGAGCCACAGAATCCGCCTAGCAACACCAGCAACGTAAGGCGTGAGCCCATCATGGTAGCCTTTAGCCATGTTCACCTGTCATGTTAGCCTTTAGTATTGGTCACCTGTCATGTTAGCCTTTAGCCATGTTCACCTGTAATGATAGCCTTTAGCCATTGTAGCTTTTCATGTTAGCCTTTAGCCATGTTAGCTTGCCATGTTAGCCTTTAGCCATGTTAGCTTGCAGATGTTAGCCTGGAGTCATGTTCATCTGTCATGTTAGACTTTAGCCATAATCATTTTCCATGTTAGCCTTTTGGCCATGATCATCTGTCATGTTAGCCATTACAATTATACTTCATAATACATGGACAGAAACTTTACTTTTCGGAGTTGTCCATAACATGTTTCTTAAGGTGGCCTCTCCTCTCTTCCCTCCAGTGTGGCCGGATCCCCGACGCCCGGCGCTTCGCTCTGCCCCTGAAGAGCGTCTACATGAGGCAGATAGACCACATGGTGGGTCTGTTCTGAGCCTGCAGAAGAGCAGCCCCTCCCCGCCCCGCACTGCCTGTCTGAGTGTGGCCCGTGTATGTACAGAAGGGATTCCCTGTTTTAACACATTTTGTACTCTCCTGATGAGCTCAGGTCCAAGGTAGTCAATGATGGTGCCAAACGAGTCATGGAAATGATTGTACTTCATTGCTTATTTTTCTTTCTCTCTGTATTGATTAAAGTGTTTAGTGTCTTGACTCGAATAGAGATAGACAATTGTGGAACGTTGTGGGAATTGTGCTTCCAAGTTTTAAACTGTGACCAACAGAGGTTTATGTGGTGGTTTTTATAAGAGCGACTCTTTTCGTAATGAACAAACTAATGGCACGTCGAGCACATGTTTTGGTGTCTGGAGTGTTTACGATCACACACACACACACACACACACACACACACACACACACACACACACACACACACACACACACACACACACACACACACACACACACACACACACACCACACACACACACACACACACACACACACACACAGAAGAGAGAGACGATACCAGTTACAGTCCTGACGTCACACTATAACACTTTCGTGAGTGCCTCACTGCTGTGTATTGTGCTCTTGAACAACATGAGCAACATCAAAGTGTCTTGGATTTGGTGCCTCAATCTGGGCTTTTTAATTTTATTTAATTTTATTAATTAAATTAAAGAAAATTCTTGGTCTTAAACTCTTCCGTAAGATAACTTTCTAATGTCCCCCACTAGAACAACAGAGTAGTTTATACACAGACTTGGTTCCGCTACTGTGCACCTTTTGGTATTTAACTCTATGTACCTTGTGTACTACAATGTGCTGTCTCTGCAAGGAGTTCTTTATGCAATAGGTAAAGTTAAGTGTGGGGCAGAATGGGACACTTTTTTTTTTTTTCTGAAACCTAAGCAGACCTCAGATTTTCTATGGTGGGAGTGAAATATACGCATAAAAACAACGCCCCTTTTTTTGCATGCATGCTCATCTCAGGCTGCTGGTAACTTGACGTCTTGCAGTAAGCCAACTGATGTATCTTGACCATAGGAGAGGGAGGTCTAGGGGGACCTGTGCTATTGTTGAAGTGCCTTAAACATTTTTTTTAAGCCCCTTCTAGAGCTCATTAACTGTTGTTTGATATTGTTGATTGATTTTGAAGTTTTTTTCAGCCGCTATTTATTTTCCACAATGGCAATCATTCCATACTTTACGAACAGTACTCCTAATGTTATGGAATAACGCTCCTTCCTTCTTAGAACACAACAGAAAAAGCCATAAAGTGTATATTTTTTATATTAATTGACCAGGCACAGCTTGCGCCTCATGTGGTAATCTTTGTCATTATTTTTCCGATTTGTAAAGTGGTTTACTAGCACGCAAGCATGGAGGCATCAGGCTGCAGAGAAGTCATCAGTTAATATATCCTCACTAAATTGTGCAACATTATGTCTATTGTGTGTAATGTGGTAAGAACTCAGGGCATAAATGAGTGATCTCGTCCATAAACAACTGTCTTAAAGGTGTGCTCTGCCAGTGGTTTCAATCTGTTGTTCTTTTGAGCGCTGTAGCTATTTATGTTCTTACTTTTGAAAACGTTTGTCTTGGGGCAAAACAAAGCACTCGGTTCAAGTATTTACATCTCTTTGCACTTTGGGTGTTTATCATTTGTATTGGGTTAGTGTTTTCAAGTATAAACGATCTTGTAACTTAACGTTTCATCGATGCACAGCTACACCAAATCTCGAGTATTGGGAGTATTGGGTAATAGGAGTCGTGATTTGTTAGTCCACCAGATAATCCTCATTCAACATTACACACCAAACCCTTATGTGTCCACCACTTGAAGGCTTAGCTCAGACCGTTCATCTCGACGATGTCAGAACAAAACAGTCTTCCGGTGTTGAACTTGTGGTTTAGGATCAGTCAGTTCAATTCTTCCAATCTGAATAATATGTATGAGCTCTGAGATGATGAGACATTCTGTTTCATAATGGCTGGGTTCACTTTGAACTCAATCCCAAGTGTTCACTTTACACTTCTAAGCATTAATATTTTTCAATGTCTGGAAAATGTTCTGGAAAAAAATGCAATGGAATTAATAAATGGCAAACAATGAACCAAGGAATTGCTATCTTGCGTTTTTATTAGTTAAAAATGTAACAGTCTTCTAGAGAAGCTTTAATCCAGTTTTACATTGCTGGTCTCATTTCTGTACAATATTATTTAGCTGAATGGCCTGATCCAGTGTAAACCGGTTTCCCAGGTGTAACAAACCAAACAAGTGTTCACTACCGCAAACAGCAACATGGTACTCATCGTATCGGTCGGTGGTTGTGTTCAACTTTAAGAGCTGACAGGACACACTCATCTTGGATCCTAATCTTACTTGTCTACACTGTGGCTTAAATTGTTCCCTGATATGTTCCTTTTGTATATACAATCAGTTTATACAGCTAAATCACTGTCTAACACCTAATGGATGATGCAAGTGCATTGGCAGGTGGTGGTGCCATCTGGCTTCGCCTCGTGGGCCTGTTACTGGGGTACAAAGAGGATGCATGTTGCCTGACGTCTATTCCTGTTAGTTGGGAGAGGAACAATGAGTTAACTGTATGCAGAATATGTGGGGTCTTGCCTAAATCTTGCATGTCACTGTAATAAAGTATTCCTACGGTATTTCAGACTTAAAGGGCAATTTACACAGGTGTTCTGCACACTATATCCTCTGACTTTAAAGCTGCCTCTCTGTATTTTGACCCCTCAAGTCTGGTGTCAAAGCTATTAGATAAAAAAAATGGATGCACGCTGCAACTGCCAATGGCGGAAATAGAAGGGATCTGATCTTGGTCCGCATTGGTCCTCAATAGATGTCCAGCGATGAACGTTTAGATTCGGGAGCATAATGAGGAAGGGGACGGGGCTGCTGGGATAGAAGGAGAGAGAGTCAATTCCGGGGACTTGTTCAGATCCAAAATCAATGACGTGAGATGGAGGCTCCTTTACTCACCTGGAGGTTTGAAAGTGGGCTCTTAGAAGAGGCCGCAGTCTTTCAGGTTCTCCTTGATGATGATGTCGGTGACGGCATCGAACACAAACTTGACGTTCTCTGTGTCTGTTGCACAGGTCATGTGCGAGTAGATTTCTTTGATATCTTTACGCAGGTTGAGATCCAGAAACTGCAATTTGATGTAGAGACCGGCGTCTTCATATGTGTTGGGACCTTGATGCGAAATGTTGAAAAGACAAAGGGATCAAAAACATGTTATCGTCTGTTTTTCCAGTTGGAAAGGCAATATGGCGCCAGTGTGATGTGTGCTTGTCATAAACTCACCATCATATTCAGGGAAGCACATGTTCAGGTGAGCTTTCTTGATCTTCTCAATGAACACATCTTTTTTGTTGAGGAAGAGAATGAGGGAGGTGGCCGCGAAGTAGCGATGGTTGCAGATACTGTTGAACAAGTGCAAACTCTCGTGCATTCGGTTCTGAAGAAAACAAGCCCGTTAGATTTAGTAAGAGCATAGGTCATAGAGGAAAGGACAAGTTGTGACCGAATGAGTTATTTCTGTGCCCTCTCTTACCACTTCATCGTCCTCCACAAGGACCATGTCATAAGCACTCAAAGCAGCGATGAAGATGATACAGGTCACACCTTCGAAGCAATGGATCCACTTCTTCCTCTCAGACCGCTGGCCACCCACATCGAACATTCTGCAGAGAGAAACCGTGACATGGAACCACCGAACCCCGTCTTTGGGTACCCTAAGCCCGGTAAAGGAGCTTACTACTACTACTAATACTTACTACTACTGAATGACACACTTGCGTCATGGATTGATCACCTCACCTGAAATGAAGATCTTTATGGGAGAACGTGGTCTCGATGATACCGGTGGTTTTCACTCGGGAGCGCAGCACGTCCTGCTCCGTGGGAATGTAGCCGGGCTGAACCAGCCTCTCCAGGTCATTCAGATAGCTGTAAGCAGATCCAAGCTGTGACATCAACAATGCTCTTCGGTTTGCAATAAGAAAAAATGCCCTTAGAACCAACACTACCATAACTAAAACACTGTGGTGCCCTAGATTATTGTGTGAAGGCCATAACAGTGTTCTGTACTAAAGAACATGTCCAGGCTCCAAAAGGGCAGTTTTTCAGAATTTTCCCTCAAATGGTCTGTGCCAGCCAATGGCTTGTAGTTCACTTACTATCCAGCAGAGTCGTTGAGCTGGTACTCCGAGGCCCTATCGAAGCTGGCCTGGATGCCCGAGTCCTTCCACAGGCGAATGATGATGTCCGCCATCTCCTTAGGCATGGAGCCCTCTTCGATGGTGTCGGCGAGATGCATGAGCTTCCTGGCATCGTCCTGCATGGATAGAGACCGAGCAGACAGACCCACGGAATGCACTGTGAGTGGATGCACTCATAAGACAAACACACACCTCTTGGCAGACAGCGTATTGATTTGGGTCGCAAACAACAAACGCCTACCTGCTGATCCTGGTGACCAAAGTTAATGTTGAGTGTGGTCATGGCCTTCACGACGGCCATGATGGACTGGAGGGTGTTGCTGTAGATGATGACGACGAACTCCATACACTCCTCAAGGGAATAACCATCTTTGTGGATAATTCTGTTGAACAAAGGGAAACATGACTTGGATGTTCGGCTGGGTTATGTTCGGCCGACAAGAGGTTTTGACATCAAGTGCTACAGAGTGTCAGAGTGTCTTACTTCATCTGTTTGACGATGGTGCTTTTCCCAGACTCTCCGGCACCTATGGGGAACACAGCGAAGTGTACACAAGACTAACTGATGGAGCTGTAAAGGTGAATCATATCCAGTTTAATACATTTCTACATTTAAAATTGTGAGCAGTACCTTTCCCATAGGATATTAGGAGTAGAGGTTAACTTGAATATCCTCAGAAGAGGTGCAGCCTTGTTTTAAGTGAGACCTCAGCTGAAGTATTAACCAGATTACAACCATAATACTGCGTTGTTGTTGCGCTGTGGAATCAGTCCCGAAAACTTTAGAAGCTGATAGCGGGGGGCATATTGTCTTTCAGTGATGTTCCTTATTAGCTGGTCACCATAGCAACAATGTAAAAACTATTATCTTCTCTTACTTTATAATAATAATTATGTTAATTTTAATAGAGGTATGCGGTAAACAACATGACATTGTTTAATGGTACAGTGGTGACAGAGGTGTATGCATCCTCAACTCTGTAGGTTACCTGCTCCAAGGGATTAGCAGGGGATTGGGCTGAGCAATGATTTAAGTGTCTTATCAATGCAATGACAGTGGCGATTAAGATTACCTCACCCCTTGTCCTCACTATCATGTATGTGCCAGTTGCAATTCTTCAACATAGTTCTAGATTAGCATGATTTGTATTTGTCTTGACTTTGGGAGAAACTGCTGTCTGTATCTTTTCAAAGCCTTTACCCTCCCACTTGTTTGTGCCACACACTTCCATCCATACTATGAGTTGAACTCTACTAATAGAGAAATCCCAATCCCATCAAACAGAAACAACACAACGTGACACAACTGTGTCCCATGGAATAAAACACGCTCCATAGTTCTCCTGTTCAACTGAAACGAGGGAAGACCTCATCTCCAATAGCATCTAACAGGCTCTGCCTCTAAAACACACCTAGACGTCCCCTTTTGTGAACTAAAGGGGACGTCTAGGTGTGTGACCCCTCAGACCCCCCCCCCCCCAGTAGAGTTAGCATACCTAGCAGTAGCAGCTTGACGGTCCTGGCGTCTATGTCTGCATCCTCCTTCAGCTTCTTCTCCAGCTCTCGGGAGTGCTTCTCCTCAGCGCTCGCTCCTGCTCCCATCCTTCTGCCCCGGCTGCGACGCCCCTTAGCTCAGAACAAAAAAAAACCCGCGAGACGACGGGAACGGACGCAGGTTCTCAGTGATGGCCAACCGCCGCACTCGGTGACTGCTGCTCCGACAAACACAGGGGACGGTTTGGGTACTTTCCCCGTCTTAGGAAAAGGATTCCGGGCATCCTCTGCACCACCTGACCCCGGGTTGACCAATGGGGCGCAAGGACACGGGGTCCTTCAGAGGGGAGGCAGGAGTAAGAAGGTGTGACTCGGGGGCTGTGGCCACTGGACAGGAGCTCACCTTTACAGGGACTTTGCTGTGCTCAGCAGAAGATGCACATCGGCTCAAGGGATTAGCTGTCTGCCGCGCTGGGAGTTGCCTTTAAAAGACAAGCCTGGATGGTCACTGTGTCTGTTGAATCAAGTTTGTCTTGTTGTGCATGAGGGAATACACTGTGTCATTCACGTTGGGTTCAATCAGAGCACAACGCAGTGTGTGCCTCGACGCAGGGAATGGACATTCATTCGGAGGGCGCTCCCTGCTGTGCTTAATGATCAAGAGGTCTGGTCGATAACAGTTTTTTCTGCGTTAAATCAGCCCCAAAGTAATTACACCCGGAGTAGAGAAAACAGAATCCAGAAACAGCTCCCCAAAGTACACTCTTGTTCCAATATTCAGCACTCAGGCCAAAGAAGTGTCATCATTATAGCCTACTGAAGATTGCAGGGAGAGATTTAAAGTGCTTTAAGAGCTTATCAGTTTCACCCACAGATCTCATTGACCTCAATCTCAATCTGAAAGGAGAATGTAATCCAACCTATTTCAATTAACTGTCTGTATGTGTGTGTGTGTGTGAGAGACAGACAGCTAGATAGAGACGGACTGTGATTCAATACAATTGTTGACATTAATGAATAAGAAGCAGAACTATATAGTTTTGGTTCAGCCACAGCCTCTGAATGTAAGGTAAATGAAGATTTCTGTTAATTATAAAATATAGAGCTTTAATTTATTAGTCAGCAACATCGATGGTGAATGAAAGATAGTAATTTATACAAGTCAATACAATAACGTCAACTGTGCATTTTTTTTATCATACATAACTCACTGATTTCTTAAACAAAAAATAAAAACATACGCATTTTTGAGTTCAGTTGTAAATCTGGTTTGGAGAAGTAAACGGAAAAAGAGAAGACACAGAGATATTAAAACCACCCCTTTGAAAATAAAATTGTCCTTCCTTTCCATTAGCATTTTAGCACTCCATCGCTATCTTGCTGCTTGCATTGACAACACGCCCATATTCTTGGAACGAGAAAGACACCCACTGACATCAACAGCAAACGTAGCATTCTGGACAAATACCTACAAACACTGTACATGCTATGCACACAAGGAAATGCCCCGCTAGACCACTCTGTCCCACACGCACAGTTTCTATCTTTAGTTCCCGGTACTGAGAATCATCCCAGTGGTCTTAGTTTATGTACACGTTTTCTTCTGCATGGAAGTTTCTGATTACAAACAGCATTTTATTTCATAGTCTACGTTTAGTCTGAGGCTCATTTGAAAAAAAGTAAAGTTGGAACTGCATTCTCTTTTGAAAAGTCCTGTGAAGTGACGTGTTCCTATAAGCAAATACACAAGACATCAGTGATCTATTCAAGGTCTCTACCCTCACTAGAAGCGAAACAACCCGACGTTAGCTGGGATCGGGCAGGAATGCAAACCGTTACGAGGGTTTGAGAGCTTTAAAGAAACATACTGTAGAATAGAGTTCTGACTGAACAAGCGACACATCGACAGGGATTACCAATTTGAAGGAAGAAGGTGCTTTGTGTTTCTTTTTTTGTCATGGGGATATTTTACACAAACTGTCATGGATCCACACATAGCGGTCTGCTGGAGCCTCTGAACTCGCATGGGGAGAGAGAAAGAGAGAGGCAATGATCATTGTCTGGTGTAATCCATTTGCTGCCAAACAGCTTATCACAAAGATCACATTTTTCGTAAGGATACAACATTAAGATGTAATATTCAAATAGGAACAAAACAAACACATGACAGCAATTGATGTCGGAAGATGTTTGGGTAGGTTGCGTGACTTCAACTGAACAGGAAAGGCGGGATGGCGGGACCCCGTGTGGGTCTGTGGAAGTGGGGGGGGGGGGAGAGAAGACAGGTTGGGAAACTATCGATCCATGGATGTGTTCCATAGCAGGACTGAGGGCCTGGCAATCCCCTGGGCGAGCTCAAGACTCCTTCACGGCTGCAGGCTACGGAATCTCTCATCTTTTTTTCCATGTCCCAAGAAGTATCAGTGGATGGAACCGTAGAAAATGTTTGTTCATCATGCTTATGCTTCCGGAGTAGGGCAGTTTAAGGAAGAGCTATAAAATCACTCCGCCAGTGATCAGACCTCGAACTCTAAAGACGAAATACTGCCAGCAGTCGAGTGGTCCAAAATGAGAACCACAACCTCCCAGAATGCATTTTGCTCCGTCCTCCTCAAATGTGGATACATTCTCATATGTGTTCCAAAAGTGTACCATTGCTGTTTCCCAAAATTATAAAACATAAAGATATTTCCATTATAACAACACATCGCAATAAACAATAACACAGACAATAATATTATCTTAACAACAATATTTGCACAGATTTACCTATTCACAATTTTTTTTTTACCTAGTTAAGTACAAAGAGATAGTATTTACAACCTACAATAAATACTGTGTATATGTTTCAGAGGGGACAGAGAACCTGGCCACGGAGGCGTCGGTCGCAGTACCTCTTCTCGCCCACTATAATAGTTTCTATCTTGTTGTTGTGGAGTCTTTTTCCCTTTTCTCAGGAGGGTTTGTGCACAAGGTGTCAGAGAGATGGGGGGAAGGACTAGTCCTGCTGGTTGCCCTGGGGGGGGGGGTAGTGGTAGTGGTGGTGGTGGAGAAGCTTCAGGATGGGGGGGGGTTGTCTATGACGGGGGGAGGGAGGGTTGAGTGTGTGTGTCTGGGGGAGGGGGGGGGAGGGGGAAGGGAGGCAAGGAGATGGGGTCCTCATGTCCCGGGAGCCGGGGTGGTCTCCTCATCGTGGTGCCGGCGGTTGCGCGGCTTCTTCTGCTCCTTCAGCTCCTTGAGGCCCTTGGCCTTGTTGGGCCCCGGGGCCTCTTCCTCCTGGGCCGCGCCTCCTCCTCCTCCTCCTGCTCCTCCTGCTCCTCCTCCTCCTCCGGCTCCGTCTCCCAGCTGCCAGTAGTCCTGGCAGTACTGGTTGATGAGGCCCATCTCGGGCTGGCTCAGGATGGTCAGCAGGTCCTTGTACTGGCCGGCGCTGGGGGTCCAGGCGCTGGACTGCAGCGGCGGCGGAGCTGCCCCCCCCGCCTCCACCAGCACGTTGTTGACGGTGCGGCCTGACAGCACCACCAGCTGCAGCTTGACCAGCGTGTGCTTGAAGTTCTTCTCGGTGGACGTGCACAGGTACACGCCGCTGTCGGAGCCCTGCAGCGAGCGGATGAGCAGGCCCTGCTCCGTCTTCAGCACCCGGCCCTCCGAGCGGATCTGGGTGGGGGAGAGGGAGAGGGACTTTAGGGGTCTTTAGTGGGCGGCTTCCCTAGAGATCATGTGGTAATACGTGGTGATTCGTAACAGTGTGTCAGCAGAAAGGACACGTGTTGATTTTTGGACCATTTCTTTGCTCAAACGGGCTTAACGTTAACATAGTGAAATGGAGATATGAATCTGATAATTGCTGTGGAATCAAATCCAATCAGACCTCTCAAAGAAACCCTGAAGATAATTTATTTTTACTTGAAAATGCAGTGGTAAAAAACTAGGACTAAATTAAAACTTCCAAGTGTGTGTGTGTGTGTGACCGGTGCAGCGGGTCAGTGTGTGTGTGTGTGTGTGTGTGTGTGTGTGTGTGACTAGTCCTTTGGGTGGTGCAGTGTGAGTGTCTGTGTGTGGTGTGTGGGGTGTCAGTGTGTTGTGTGGTGTGTGTGTGTGGTGTGTGTGTGTGTTGGGTGTGACTAGCCTTTGGTGGGTGGGTGCAGGATTGGTGGTTGTGTGTGAGCGGACCTGTGTGTGTGTGTGTGTGTGTGTGTGTGTGTGTTTGTGTGTATGTGATGTGTGGTGTGTGTGTGGTGTGTGTGTGTGTGTGTGTGTGTGTGTGTGTGTGTGTGTGTGTGTGTGTGTGTGTGTGTGTGTGTGTGTGTGTGTGTGTGTGTGTGTGTGTGTGCGTGCGTGTGTGTGCGTGTGGAGCTCCTCCCACCTCCTTCCTGCGGTCGCTGTTCTCCCTCTGCAGGTGCCACTTGAGGGACACGTGGGGAGACCGGGCCTGGCACTCAAGGAAGGTGGTGCTGCCCTCCACCCCGTACTGCACCGTCTCCAGCGTGTTCTTATTGCCTAGCAACGCACATCCCAGTCCCATTAGTAACACCAGGGGACGGGTGAAAGGCAAACACAGAGATGACACCAATCCTGAACTGTAGTGCCGGTTACTATGGAAACCATATTTTTGGGGTGCTCCACCTCACCGATGGAGTTGTAGCCCCTGCACTGGCGTATGGGGTTTCCGTACTTCACATCCTGCCGTCGGCTGCGTCTAGAGGGGTCAGATCAACAGTCGAGAATAACGTGTTTAACTTCACGCGCATGGGACAAAGGGGCGGCCGTTATATCAGTTAGAGATCGCATGGGACAATGAGAGTTGGCGTCTTTCTTATTCGTATTTTTTACGTAAATTAATTTAGAATTGAGCACTTTAGAATTGATTGATTTTAGAATTTAGATTCTTTTTTAAGCAGTATTAAATAGTGAATTCATAGTGATTTCTTTATTGTTAAAAGGTTTTTACTCATTCACTAGTTTTACGAGTCATACCCGTTACACTCATTCCTCCTGCTATCCGTCGCTGGGGGTTTGGGGTCCGTTTATTGTTTGCACTACGGCGGTGCTCACCTCTTCTGGGACGCAGAGTACCGGGAGCAGGTCTTGCCGTCCCAGGCGCAGTAGGGGTCCCGGGCCAGGCAGCAGTCGGCACACACCTCCCCGTACACGTCACAGCGGTGCAGCGCCAGGTGGGTCACGCCCAGCACGGAGCCCACGTACAGTTGTTGCTGCCGAGAGGGGATCGGAGGCCATCAGGTGAGGGGGCCGGGCACGGGTTTACACTGAGACCTCGCGGGTCATAGACCCCAAATTGGTGAACTATTACACGCCTGTAAATAATCTAGACTAGTCCATGTCAGACTATTAATAATATAGACTAGTCCATGTCAGACTATTAATAATATAGACTAGTCCATGTCAGACTATTAATAATATAGACTAGTCCATGTCAGACTATGAATAATATAGACTAGTCCATGTCAGACTATTAATAATATAGACTAGTCCATTTCAGACTATTAATAATATAGACTAGTCCATGTCAGACTATGAATAATATAGACTAGTCCATGTCAGACTATTAATAATATAGACTAGTCATTCAGACTATTAATAATCTAGACTAGTTTGTGTGAGACTATTATTAATAATATAGACTAGTCCATGTCAGACTATTAATAATATATAATAGGACTAGTTCCCATGTCAGATTATTAATAATCATCAGACCTAGATCCATGTCCAGACTATTAATAATATAGACTAGTCCATGTCAGACTATTAATAGTATAGACTGGTCCATGTCAGACTATTGAAATAATACCTTAAGACTATAGACTTATAAGACCTAGTTAAATGTAGACTACTTACCCGTTTGGAGGAGATCTTCATGCTGGTTGCTGATTCGCTGTGGGGTACCACTCTTGCCAGAGACGCTCTCACCCCATTATGTCCCTCCCTTGTTACCATTCCAGTCGGTTTTCATCTCATCTTCTCTTCGGAATGCTTGGCCTCGTGGCGTAAGGTACCAAGGAGACTCTGCAGACTGAGGCGTGCTCACCAAAGACCTCCCCACTCTCCTCCAGTCCCCAGCTACCTCCTGGTCAGCAGGTCGTCCTCGGGTCCCCAGATCCCGAATAGACCTTCGGCGACCGCGCGTTCCCGGTGGAGCAGCCCACCCAAGCGAGACACGAACAGCATCTAACAACAGCGTTGGCTGATAATATGTGACACCAGTCACCGTGAACCTAGTTCGGGATCCCGCTTGAGAGCGCCGCTCGCGGTAGATAGATCCACGTTTACTGCGTTAATGGACGAACGTACCGTGCACGAGTTTTATCCCAATTGCCGAATTAGATGAGTAATCAGAAGAAGCGTTCGATGTCAGTTGTATCGTCTTGATGATTTTATGTTGGCCATACTGTGTAGATACTACTGCTGTCCATCTTGGTCAGGTAATAACATTATGACCTGGTTAAATAAAGGATATAATAATAATAATAATATAATAACATAGCTGACAACATCCAAACAGAACTTTCTAAACTGAAGTCAAGTCCAAAGAAATCAATATTTCTTTGGACTTGTGCACGTATTTTTGCACATTGACATCGATTCCCATAATAAGTGCCACTGACCTGTCCCCAGGAACAGCACCTCATAGCTCCCGTCGGCGGCGGCCACCTGGTCCACGGTGATGGTGGTGAACTCATAGTCCACGTTGGTTCTGACCACCAGGGGGCGCTTGTGCACCGGGTACACAGCGTTGTACATGGTCGGGTGGTTCCTCATGAAGTTGATGACCTCGTCGGGGTAGTCCTTGGTGGACTTCATGTTGGGGGTGAACGTACCTCCGGGACACTGCGTGGACCAGGACGTTAAATGAATTAAGTGTGTCTGTGCGTCTGTGTATTTTCAGTGCTTTCAGCACAGTATTTTCAGTACTGTGTTGTGTGTGTACTTCTTGCTTGTGTGTGCATGATACGTGCTGTGTTATTTGTATGTGTACTGTGTTTGTGCGTGCACTTTATGATGTTTGTTGTGAATGTGTGGGTGTATTTGTTTTGGTGTTATGTCTATGTGTGTGTGTGTGTGTTTTGTGTGTTTGTGCTGAGTGTGTGTACACTGTGTTAGGTGTGTGTTATGTGAGTGTGAATGTGTTTGTGTTATGTGTGTGAATTGTGTGTCTCTGTGTGTGTGTGTGTGTGTGTGTGCGTGTGTGTTTTTGTATGTTTTATTTCTGTGTTGTGTGTGTGTACGTGTGAATCTATGTGTATTATATGTGTGTTATATGTGTGGGTTTGTTATATCTGTGTTGGTGCCTTATATCTGTGTGTGTGTGTGTGTGTGTGTGCTATAACTGTGTGTGTGTGTGTGTGTGTGTGTGTGTGTGTGTGTGTGTGTGTGTGTGTGTGTGTGTGTGTGTGTGTGGTGGTGTGTGGTGTGTGTGTGTGTGTGTTGTGTGTGTGTGTGTGTGTGTGACCTACAGTGCCGGGCCGCGGGTAGGGGATCTTCCCGGTGTAGGCCACCCACTGGTAGTTGGGGCCCTCCTTGTGGGCGAAGGGCCCGTTGAACACCATGCGGATGTCGGCCATGGAGTAGACACACACGGCCGAGCCCTTAAACACCGACCTGGTTTGGGGAGAGAGAGAGAGAGAGAGAGAGAGAGAGAGAGAGAGAGAGAGAGAGAGGAGAAGAGAGAGAAGGAGAGAGAGAGAGAGAGAGAGGAGAAAGAGAGAGAGAGAGAGAAGAGAGAGAGAGCGAGAGAGAAGAGAGGGAGAAAAGGAGAGAGAGAGAGCGACATGGGAGAGAGAGAGAGAAGAAAAGAGAGAGAGAGAGAGAGAGAGCGAGATGAGAGAGAGAGAGCAGAGAGAGAGAGAGAGAGAGTAGAGGAGAGACATGGGAGAGAGAGAGAGAGAGAGACAGGGAGAGAAGAAGAGAGAGAAGAGAGAGAGAGTAGAGAGGGAGCAGAGATGAGAGAACAGAGA
>OLKM01000271.1:293160-326682 GCA_900291075.1 Melanogrammus aeglefinus | reverse complement strand
GAAAAAGAGAGAGAGGAAGATCCGAGAGAAGAAGAGAGGAGAGAAGAGAGAGATGAGAGAAGAAGAGAGAGGAGAGGAGAGAGGAGAAGAGACTGAGGAGAGAGACGAAACATCGGAGGGAGAGAGAGAGGAGAGAGACTGGCGGAAGAGAGAGAGAGAGAGAGAGAGAAGAGAGAGAGAGAGAACAGGGAATAGAGAGGACAGAGAATAGAGAGAGAGAAAAGCAAGAGGAGAGAGACGAGAGAGAGAGGAGAGAGACGATGAGAGAGAAGAGAGGAGAGAGAGAGAGAGAGAGAGAGAGAGAGAGAGAGAGAGAAGATGAGAGAAGAGAGAAGAGTGTTGAATGAGAGAAGTGGAGAGAGAGAGAGAGAGAGAGAGAGAGAGAGCAGGGGGGTCAACAAGGAAACCAACGGGTATCCACGGTGATCGAGTCCCTCCTGAGAAAAAGATAAAGATCCCAGCGCCGCCCTCTACCTCTTTGCTTTTACTTCCTCGGACAGCTACGGCGCTATGACAAAATAATTCTCATCCTCATCGCCACCATCATCATCATCACCATGAACAACATCATCATCATCATTATCATCAACAGCCCTCATCATCATCATCATCATCATCATCATCATCATCATCAACATCCTCAACAGCCCTCATCATCATCATCATCATCATCATCATCATCATCATCATCATCATCCTCAACAGCTCTCATCATCATCGTTACACCCGGCCCGCGCTTTGAAGAGAGCGCTCGCGTGATGACGATGACGACGACGATGTCTGACACGGTGACTCCCAGACGCCCACGTCCTGATTAACACATAACCACCAGCGCCAGGCGGGCCGCCGGGCAGGGCGGGCACGCCGCGAGCCGTGGGTGTGCTGGTGTTTGCAGAGCCTGTCAGAGGGCTCTGTCATTAGCGCAGTCTCTCCGTGCGCCCGGCTTCAGCGCGGCGCTGCGTTGGTTAGGGAGCCGTGTAGGGGGGGGGGGGGGGGGGGCAACAATAACTACGTAGTTAAAAAAAACAAGCCCCAGTGCCTCCGTGTTGTTTGAGGAGGCAAAACTGACGTTTTGCCTCCTCAAACAACACGGAGGCACTGGGGCTTGTTTTTTTTAACTACGGCTGGGGCGTAAAACGGCGTCCCGCGCCTTCTCGACGGCTCTCGGTGAAAGTGCGTCGATGTGGGTTGTTGATTGTGCGCTGGTAGATTCCCTCCTCCCCCACCTGCGTCGACCTGCGGTCCTTGCAGGAGAGAGGGGCTTCCTCTGCGATAAAACCATCGTGTGTGGTTTGTTTTGTTTGGAGTCTCGATTTTCCGTCAGAACATATGGAATATAGCTTCTGTTTGAGGAGGGGGGGGGGGGTTCAGCCTCAGTGAATGTAGATGAAGAGCATGCAAACTGCAGGAAGAAGGAAGAAGGACCCCCCCCCCCCCCCCCCATAACCCCATAGGCCCCCCCTTCATAAAACACACAAAGAGCTTCCTTCTTGAGCGTGTTTCTGGTGCTTAAGTGCTGCTACGGTGCTACGGGGGGGGGGGGGCGACCTTACCCGGAGACGGAAAACACTGCGTAGATGACCGGGTTCCTGGTGTCCTGGGTGGGCTGGATGTACACGTCCCCTGGGAGAGACAAGAGGGTCAGTATCTGCAGTCAGGCGAGGTCAGAACTGAAAGCAGGCTTTCTTTAGACAGTAGCCTGGAAGTCCATCTAAGGAGTAGCAGGTCCTAGGAAATACGGTTAAAAGACAACCCGGTTATGGTCTGTCCCTGGGCACGGCATCGTAGCAGCTCGAGGTGTCGTTGCTTTCGATCGGTCCTCGGGGAGTCTAGAGCAGCTCCAGCTCTTCTGTGAACCGTGAGAGGTTCCTACAGAGGGGGGGCGTGTTGAGGGGTTGGCGTTGCCATCGGCTTCAAGGGTCTCGCTGCAGATCCCTGATCCAACCACCTCTTGAGCTGGGAAATTCCGTTGACTCGGAGGGTAAAACGACCGATAGGGAAACCTGTGCTGTAGTGCACAGCTTTAATAGCAGCAATGTGCAGACCTTCTTTAGGGATGAGGCGCCTAAACCCGGCCTATCCTATGATGGTTTATAATGAGAGAAAAGTGCAAGGCCAAAAAACAATGGCAGGGAAAATTTTGAGTCAATTTTAAGTAGAGCGCCTGAATGCAATACCGCTTAACGGATTCCCTGTTGAAAGTGAACCCACGATTAACGTCTTCAGCGGGGGCCCTGAGAGGCCCCATATCAGTTGGTTCCTGCTCCCATCCAGATTGAGGAATCAAACAAAGGAAGGGCACTCGGCCAACTGTTTGATTCATATTTAGGATCAACACGAAACTCCTTGACCTCATTTACTTGGACGCCCTTCCCTTGGTTATAAATTAAGCGCAGAGCAAAGCGATACCTTTGACAACACACTGTAATAAAAAGAGCAACGTGAGACCCTTTAATGTTGCACATTACTTTGTTTTTCGGAGCGTCTGAGGAAGGAACCCGATCTATGCTCCTGAGTGTAACTCAGTCCTGACAGTGCATGCCCAAAGAATCAACCAGAGGATGGCCAACACTACCCTGCTTGTGTCGAGAGGTACATTTTGGGCTACATATAAACCGTTTATACAGGGAGAAAACCTTGTTGAAATCCATGTTTTTTTTTTAAATACAACTGCAAGAAAACGCTCTAAAAAAAAAGAAGCCAATCTCATTTGTCAGGTTGTCAACGTGACAGATGACGGACGCAGACAATACGGGGAGTCTGCTTTTGGCAGAGCCAGCGGAGATTCATAAGCCATCTGACGCCAGTCTGACAGGGCTGCTGGCGACACGCTGACAGGACGGGAAGAGGGAGAAGATAATCCAGGAAAGAACTGGAACAAGTTGCACCATTCTACTGTTTTTCTGATGTGTCAGATCCTACGGAGATTCCCTGAGGGCCTTTGGGTATCAGGTTGGAACACACAGGCAGCAGTGTGCTCTGTAGACACTGCTTACTGGATGGGATATTATGCTGAGGTGAGGGAATACAGAGGACGGCTAGACAGCCCTTATCGACAGACAGAAAGGAGCACGCGGAGAGACAGACAGCCAGGCAGGCTGGCCGACATACAGGCAGGCAGACAAACAGTCTGACAGACAAACTGTCAGACTGGGAATGATATATAATCTGAGTCGTTCTGTTTGCTTAATGAGCAGTGTGGCTTAAAAACCCAAATACAAGCCTCGTACCAGAGGAAAACCACCAGCAGGAAGGAACCGTATTGTCCTCACATACACGCCGATGGGAACCGGTGGAACTTGAGAACCAAAAAGGAGAACATTTCCTCCATGGATGCATTTCAGAATGGGAATGAGAATCACGTTGACATAAATGATTATTCCCTCTGACAGACTACATCCTACCTAATATTTTTTCTACCCTTTTTTATTTTTTATCCTTTTTATTTCTTGGGACTTTCTGTGAGCTCCATTTCGCTGTCTGGGTAAACGACTGGGATGTGTCCTCCCTGAACCCCCCCCCCCCCCAGCCTTCCTCAACATCTGTATGTACTCCGGGTCCCCTCCTGGAGCCTCTTGTTACTGAAGCATAGGCCTGAGCTCCAGCCCGCGGCAGTAACAACTGGAGACATGGATCATATCCCCGGGACCCCTTGCAGTGGTGCGGCATGGGGGACCCGGTCAGCAGCAGCACACTGACTGCCCCCCCCTCTCAAGTCCAAGAAGAACCCTTTCTGCTCTCAGACTACCCACGCTGCGATGAACAGAGCCGGGGAGAAGAAGCTTCTCAACGGCACTCCGTGACATTCCCACATGGATTCTCTTAGAGTTGTGACCTACAACAACGGTTCTCACAAGCAAACCTTGTTGTAAAAAGATTACAAAAACATTACAACCTTTCCACCGTAATCCTCTTCTAAGGTGTAACATAGAATATTTATAAATGAAGCCGATATGTGTCAAGCACCGACTACACCCATTTGAAATAGGAAACTAGAACTAGCACAGTCAGAGAGGACGGGGTTCCTGAGTCGTGCCTGAAACCAATTTCTCGGTCTGTTTCCATCTGTGAGTGATGGATGCAAGCAAGGAGTTGACTGCACCCCAGGGTGCCAGAGTGATGATGAGGCAGCCCCCTTGAAGGCTCTATTTATTACACAGGTTTGGCACAGGTTTTCACTACACATCTTCATCAACACCACCACCACCACCACCCAGCCAACAACACCATCTCCACCACATTCACCACCACATTCACCACCACCACCACCACCACCACCACCACCACCACCACCTCCACCACCACCACCACCACCACCACCCAGCCAACAACACCATCTCCACCACATTCACCACCACCACCACCACCGCCCCCACCACCCACCACCACCACCCACACCACCACCTCCTTCACCCCCACCCCCACCACCACCACCTCCTTCCACCACCACCACCACCACCACCACCACCTCCTTCACCCCCACCACCATCACCACTACGCCAATCACCCCCTGCTTGCACAAACAAACCTCTACCATCTCTCTTTATCCCTATGGGTGGTCTCTCTTCTATTTCTCTCGCATAAGCAGCAGACCAAGCAGCAGACACAGCACCATGTTGGGGTGAGGAGAATATGATACAGGAAGCACGGCTCGCGGCCTGAGAATCCGTGGCGAGATTCACATTGCAATTGACAAGTCTTGGCCAAAGGCTCTCAAGAATATCAACAGTTTTTATCCTCCTCCTTCATGTATTTATTTCCACCTCTCTAAACTCCTTCCAGACATGTTGTTTTGCATCCTTGTTGTTCCAGAGGTTGGAGATTAAAGTGAAAGTGAAACCTTTGTTCTTTCAGAATAGTACCAGCCTGGAGCTAACGCTCCCTAACTCGGTCCATCCCTGCAACAGCTCAGCTACGTTACAAATATTTGGATTCCAAAAATCAAAACAAAGTGATTCTTTCCCGAGAGGAACGAAAATAGATTATATTTGGAAACAGTTCAATAACATCTCGGGAAGCACAGCCCTATGGGAAGGCAATCCATCAGGCGTGATCCTGCTGACTTTGTTCGGTCAACAGAGAGAACAACATAAATGTCTCAATAAACTTCTGCAGATGTGTTTATCTACGTACGGAGACACATCCGACGCTGGCGTAACTGGGATGGCTAAGGTGCAGGGAAACGTTGAGTCAGTACAGAGCGCAGACTCACGGAGCTCGTCGAAGTGCGTCTCGATGCCGTCCGCCCCAGGCACCGAGCAGATGAGTCGGGCCTTCAGGAACGTGCTCCACTTGTTCACCAGACAGCAGTGGCCCCCGTCGTCGTTCTGCAGGGAAAGGCAACGCACACCACGTGTTTTTATTTGCACACACACACACATGAATGAATGAACACACACACACACACACACACACACACACACACACACACACACACACACACACACACACACACACACACACACACACACACACACACACACACACACACACACATACATCTCGCAGTGAACTGATTCACCCGGGGGGTGACAGCAGCTGCTTGATTCACTGGCCTGGACGGGCTCGGAGGAGAGATTCGTGTTAACGAAATGTTAATAAACCTGTGTGTGGACTTGGCGTGTGCGTCCGAGAGCCGGGCCAAACTTCGACTGGCCGCTCGGAAAATGACGCCGAGGGAGAACGATTAATGGAGCAGAACTCTTAACACACTGACACACACTGACACACACACGTACACACGCAGCCGAGATCCAACGGTTCTCAGCTGGAAATAAACTGCTTGCTTTGCAGGGGTGCAGATGAACTGTGACATTCAAATAAAGAAAAACTCTATTTTTACAGTTTTCTGCTTGTATCTCTACAGGTACCCCACATTGTTTTCCTTAACTTTGTCTATTCTGGGCAACGTGTTTACTGGAAGAACACATTCCTGGAGGTTGTGATGGAAACACAAGGTGGCTGGTGACGGCAGGGGGAATACCTCTTAGGGTGGTGCATGATGTTGTGCAGTGGAGAAGTGAGGAGTTAAAAAAAAAAGATATCCATTCGTCTGGTGTTGATGTATTCCTGAAGGGATGTTAACTTTCTGCCATATGGACACCCTCACAAAGTCTAGCTCAAATGTGGCTTATTTAGAGTAGTCTACAGTTTGAGTTGCAGGAGTTTTTTATATTTCTAAGATTTATTTTTGCATTTTTTATGCTTCATTATAGAGCGAGATAGTTAGGAAGGTATGGGAGATAGCGGGGAGGACATGTAGCCAAGGACCACGGGGCAGGATTCAAACCCGGGTCACTGTGATTCAGGACTGGGCCTTTATGGTACGTGCTTTAACCCGGTAGTAGTTATTATCAATCAGAACTCACCAGGCAGATCCGGCCTATCCTGGATTGGGCCATGGGACTCTGGCCCATCTCTGACGACTTCTCCCGGAAGAAGAAGTACAGCTTATCGTCGTTCTTCTGCGTGCTGTCTGGGATGAGGTGTGCGTGGATGAACGTGGGGTCTGGAAGGGGGCAAGAGGAAGCAGGTTCAGAGTGAGTAGTGCTTCAGAGCAGAGGGGCCAGACACACACACACACACAGACAGAAACAGGCAGGTAGACAGACAGAAAAGAAGGAAGGAAGAATGATAGAAAGGAAAGACAGACAGAAAGGGCTGAAGAATGGAAGAGGGACAGAAAGACAAAGGAAGACATAACTGGCTGAACCGCCTTGTATGAATGAATGAATGATTGAATGAACGAGCATGGCTCACTGGTTGACTGAATGAATGTGGGGAGAGAAAAAGAATGGGGCTAATTGTTGTGTCGGGACAATGGTTGGCCTGAGAGCCCAGGAGCCATTTTGAATGCCCTTCATTATGTTGTCCCCGGTTACAGCAGTCAATACGGCAGCAGGGATCCTCTCCCGCCGGCTGACTTAGTAGGTCACGGCTGGACCCTGCGCCCTGGGTGCTGCACCCCGCTGCCCCCCGACCAGAAGGCCACATGGGGGAGAGCCAGAACATGGTGGAGGGGGAGGGGTGTGTATGTGTGTTTGTGCGTGGCGTGTTTGCATCATGGGTGGGTGTATGTGTGTGTGTGTGTGTGTTTGTGTGTGGTGTTACATGTGTGTGTGTGTGTGTGTGTGTGTGTGTGTGTGCGCAAGTGTGTTTGTGCACTAGTGTGTGTGTGTGTGTGTGTGTGTGTGTTTATGCGTCTGCGTATGCACGTGTGTGTGCACGAGTGAGAGAGTGTGTGTGTGTGTGTGTGTGTGTGTGTGTGTGTGTGTGTGTGTGTGTGTGTGTGTGTGTGTGTGTGTGTGTGTGTGTGTGTGTGTGTGTGTGTGTGGGTGTGTGTGAGTCTGGGGCTCTGTGTTGGTGTGTGTGTGTGTCTGGGGGTCTGTGTTGGTTGTGTGTGTGTGTGTGTGTGTGTGTTTTGGGGTCTGTGTTGGTGTGTGTGTGTCTGGGGGTCTGTGTTGGTGTGTGTGTTGGTGTGTGTGTGTGTGTCTGTGTTGTGTGTGTGTGTGTGTGTGTGTGTGTGTGTGTGTGTGTGTGTGTGTGTGTGTGTGTATGGGGAGGTCTGTGTTGGTGTGTGTGTGTCTCTGGGGGTCTGTGTTGGTGTGTGTGTTGGTGTGTGTGTGTGTCTGGGAGTGTTGGTGTGTGTGTGTCTGGGGGTCTGTGTTGGTGTGTGTGTGTGTGTGTGTGTGTGTGTGTGTGTGTGTGTGTGTGTGGTGTGTGTGTTGTGTGTGTGTGTGTGGTGTGGGGGTCTGTGTTGGTGTGTGTGTGTGTGTGTCTGGGGGTATTGGTGTGTGTGTGTCTGGGGGTCTGTGTTGGTGTGTATGTGTGTGTGTGTCTGGGGGTCTGTGTGTGTTGTGTGTGTGTGTGTCTGGGGGTGTTGGTGTGTGTGTGTCTGGGGGTCTCTGTTGGTGTGTTTGTGTGTGTGTGTGTGTGTGTGGGGGTCTGTGTTGGGGGACATGATGAGTCCACACGGTTGATTAGCAGGACTCAGGTGTCCAGATCCTAGAGGAGCTCCACTGGGGAGCCGTTGTCCGGGCAACAGAGCCAAAAGGGAAAATGTGGGACCCAGGCGGTGGTAAGGGGGGGCTGAGGGTACGTGTGTGTGTGTGTGTGTGTTTGGGCGTGTGATTGATGTGCCAGTTGCTCCATCCCCCTCCCCCCTGCCCCCCCAAAAAACCCCACGCCCTTCCAACCTTTAAAACACTGTGACAATCATGGTTCATCATTAGCTCGCGGCGGCCACAGCGCTAGCGCCGCGATCCGTCTCCATTAGCATTGACGTTGACTCTGGAAACATCCATTAAAGCCACCGGGTCTCTCTGCGTACTCAGAGGAGCCAGAAGATGTCGATGGTAAGGACGCGGGAGGGATCGGGGGGGGAGACAGAGAGAGGGACGGGCCACATCGAGAGACAAACGGGACAGGGTAACCGTGTGTACTCAGACCCCTCTCAGGTCAAAGTGGACGTACAACACGATAGAGACGTGATCCATTGACAATGATGAGGCAGACTGAGGGGAGATCAATGGCCGTAAAGAGAGATGGGTGGGGAGTTACCGTTCAGCCATCTGGAGTTGTACTGATCGGTCCTCATGGCAGTCTGCTTCCCGAGTGTGCGGAAGATGGCCGAGTCGGTGCCCATGAAGTCGATGTACACCCCAGCGTACAGCTCTCCATCTGGCGCACAGAGGGAAGGATGTGTGTGAGGCAGCTTCCATCATCAAATAATAGCCTCTGTTTATTGGTCCCTAATTAGTGAAGCAGGTGTGATTCATCTTAATAATCTAGAATAATGTGATGACTAAAGATGTGTCTGCAGGTGAATTAATCAGATAAAACACAAACATTAATACTGTTACTACTATTGCTACTACTTCTACTAATATAGGCCAATGAGGGCTGGTCCTGGTATTTACAGCGGTGATTTGCGGCGGCCGAATTGCAAAGTGTATATCTAGCATGTTAGCTTTGCTTCAGTCAGCTGGAGCTAAGCACATATGGCATGGCACAACAGAGGGAATTCCTTTCAATCTAGCTCAATATCTCTCTCTCTCTCTCTAACGTACACACACACAAGGGTGCGTGCACAGACCACACACACATGCGCACACACGCATGCAAGTGCAAACAAACACAAACACACACACGCACACACACACACACGCACACACACACACACACACACGCACACACACACACGCACACACACACAGTGCTGAAGGTCGTTGGTCTACAGCCTTTCGTGACCACCTGCAAGCTGCTGCTGACAGGCCGGACCACCCACTGTGAGCACACTTAACTTCACAACACTTCCAAGTCCATCATTCAATTTGATCCAGCGTTAAAAGCAAGAGAAAATAACACAGCAAAAGAAAAAGCCATCCCAACATGATAGTTCACCCACAGTGAAATGATTCAATATAAAATAAATTATAAAGGAATTGGCTGTTTTCAAAGTATAGTGTTACATAAAAGATAATCCAGTTTTCCATGGTTTGTTAAAACATTGCTCCAACACATAAGAACAAAAGATTAAGATTTTCTTGCAGAGTAAAGTTATTCCCTCTTAAGGAGAATTGATCTGAATCAATAAGACCCCGTTGGTCTATGCAGAGACCAGTGAATCCTTTATGTAAGGAATAGCCCTTTGGGACCAGGGCTGACTGGAAAGTACTACAAACCTGCCTAGTTTTACGGTAAGGAAGCCTCTCCAAAGTGCAGACAAAGTGGAGACAAAAAAGGTACTTACTAATCAATGCTGAGACACTGTTGAGTTTGGGGTCGTACGGACATTTGCCTTTCCCAGAATCCACTTTGCCTGGCTCTAGACGAAATATGTATTGCTGAAATGGCAAAGGATTAGGAGAAAAAAATCATTATTAATCCAACTGCTTTTCCACCGTTTCATCACTTTTGTTAGATATCATACACAGCGCACGGATCGATGTTACTGTTGTTACTGGACCCACTTCAAGTCAATTATTGCGTTGTTACATTTGATTTAACAATACATTGTTACATCCTACATGCGATACTCCGAAGGCAGCGATGGCGTATCACATGGACAATGTGCTCAATTGGGAGACAGCTAGAGAGAGAGGTTACGGGGACAGGAGGGGTGGGGGTACTGCTATTGTAGAGCCATCAACAGATACACAATGACATCCATTAGGGTTTGAGGGGTAGAGTGACATCAGCGTGGTCCTGACATACAGGGGGGGGGGGGGGGGGGGGTGGTGTGGTGGTGGGGACCATTACGGTTTAAGTTCCCCGTCGGCATGCTTTTGCTGTTCGGGGCCCGCGATTGGACGCCGTCTCTCGACAGATGAGCGGGACGTGCTCAGCGTCTGTGTCAACACTCTCTCCTCGGGGAGCGTTGGGGAGTCTGCGTTATCTGAGGCTTCAAGAGACGGCGCACACTAGCCTGACAGCGAGCACTCTACTTAACCTCTTGGAAAAAGTCTGACCGAAAGCTAAAGCAAAACAACTACTTGACGACATCAGTCTCAGGTATTTCTATTCGTCGCTTAATCAAGGTTAAGAAGGACTAGTAAAATATTGAATGCTTTGATGGCTGTGAGCTTTGGCTGGGCTAGACTCATCCACCACTGTTTTGTAGGGCTACATTCCTAGCCGGGACCAACCCAAACAGCTTGGCAGCCTGTTGACGGATCATCGCTCTGTCTGCCAGCCCTGCTGATCGTAATCCTTTATCGGACGTTTCAATTAAACTCACAATTTGACAAAGTGGTGATTCGGTAGCCTGGCAATGTAATCGCGTCTTTTAAGTGCGTCGTGTAGCGTCAATGATGAAGTGATTCTGACGGCCGTTGGGTCCGCCTCTAGGGAAACCTCTGTGTGATTGGCTAATGTGAGAGGCGGGCGCCATCCTGGCGTCTCCTGGCAGCCCACCTGTGCCTCCATAGGGCCTGCTGTGGCGCTGTAGTCGGCCGCGCGATTGGTTCTGCTTCCAGACTGGGGGTTCTGAAGGTGGAGGGAGCCCTATGAACAAGACACATGGCACAGCGGGCCGTCCAATTACTGAGAGCCCTCCTTCAAGCCGTACCCAACAGCCTGAGACCAAACCCCTCTCAGCGGCCCACCCAGAGATGCCCTCCACACGGACACACTGATTGGGAGAATAATCAGTACAAAATAAAAGTCCAGAAAGCCTTTACGGTGAAGCAGATGAGAAAGGAAACACAGAGAAGGTATAACTGGAAGCGATGAGTCCTTTTGAAAAGTGAATGCAGAAAAGAGCGACGGTGGGCAGCCATGGAGTAGTGACTCGGTGAGTGTGTGTACAGCAATAGTTTATTTACAGCTCTACGAGGCTCAAGCTGGTAGTTAGGTGGAGAAGCATGCCATGCCTTAGAGTCACAGACGCAAACACAAGGAACAAACAAGGGGTGGATGTTATTGAAAGAGAGGATAAAAGCCCTTCCAAGGACATTCGGTGGAAGTCATTCCTTCTATAAAGATTCACATTTTCCACAGCTTTGTAGTTTTAACAAATTCCCGTATTTTTTCCATAGATGAAAGTGACCAACGTCCTATGAACGGTGGTTCGTAGGACAGATGTTTAGTGTTTATTCTGTATCAATAACTATGTGCTGTTGCTCTGACAGTCTGTATGACATTAATTATCCCGTGACATGTGGTGGGAATCTGACCAAAAAGGTCACAGGGATCATAAACATTTGGGTTCAGTACATAGAAATATAAATTCTTCACTTAATCCTCTTATGTGGGTTAGATAGCTTAATCAAGAATGGCAATAAACTCCTTTCAGGGCTTTCAACTGTTAAAATAAGCAATCAATGGCATCCATCAATAGTCGGACATGAACATATAATCACATTAACAACAGAAAGAACAATCATATTGAAGGGAGGACATTACTTCAGACTCCTTCTCCAATACCATGTTGTGGGCTCGCTGGTATTTCTTTCGCACTGAATAAAGGAACTCGCGCTTGACCAAACTTTTTTAATTTAACCAAAAAAAAAAAGATTGAGAAAGAAATCTCGAGGGCAAACTGTCCCGAGGACTGCAGGATGTGCCTGCGATCCCATCGTACGACTAGAAGGGGCCGAGCTCCTAACAAACCCTTGTGTTTACATACGGCGGACAGGAGGCAGCGATTGGTGGCGCGCAGCCATGCCGCTCGCTGGCCTACGGAGAAGAGGCTGGAGGAGCGGAGCCGGGAGGCCGTCCTACGTTGAAACGTGAGCCCTTTCATTAAACCGCCCTGAGACTAAACAGGCAGAAGACCGGACCCGGCCCCGGGAGGACGCCCCTGCTAGGGCTGCTCCGAACGGCTGCTCCGAACGGCTGCTCCGAACGGCTGCTGGACTAGAGCGGGAGAGGGAGGGATGGTGGCGCGAGAGAGGGAGAGAGAGAGGGAGGGAGGGTGGGAGATAGAGGAAGAGAGGGAGGGAGGGAGGGAGGGAGAGATAGAAAAGGAGGGAGGAAGCGAGACTCAGAGGGAGTGCTGGACGATGGGAGGGAGAGATAGAAAGGGAAGGAGTGAGGGCAGGAGGGAGGAAGAGAGGGACAGAGAGGGAAGGAGGGAACAATGAAGAGTCAGAGGGAGAGGGGGAGGGAGGGAGGTAGAGAGGGACAGAGAGAAAAAAAGGAAGGGGTTTGGAAGGAGACAGAGACAGATACAGAGGGAGTTAGAGAGGGAGGGAGGGAGAAAGGGAGGGAGGGAGAAAGAGGGATAGAGGGAGAGAGAGAGAAAGAATGGGGGAGTAAGGTAGGGAGAAAGGGAAAGCGAGAGAAAGAGGGAGAGCAAGAGAACGAGGGTGGGGGGGAGCTACAAGGCTGGTGATGGATGAGAGGCTACATCGGTAATGATGGCCTTTCAGAGGCTCTCAGACGGCCGGAGAGACAAGCCACAGGCGGCTTGGAAACAGGTGAGGGGGTCGGGTGTGTGTGTGTGTGTGTGTGTGTGTGTGTGTGTGTGTGTGTGTGTGTGTGTGTGTGTGTGTGTGTGTGTGTGTGTGTGTGTGTGTGTGTGTGTGTGTGTGTGTGTGTGTAAGTGTGTGTGTGTGTGTGTGTGTGTGTGTGTGTGTGTGGCCGGCGGGCTATGCTTTACGTATCCTGTCAGCGTGCCGTCCCCAGCGGGAGGATGCGATCGGTGTTCCGCTTCGCTCTCTGAGGCGGTGCTTAGCCGGCTCACTAATTGCAAGTGGGTGGAAATGACAGGGAGCCTGAGCAGACGCCCTGTGGTACGGACGCTATGGCGCTCAGGGCCGGGGTCGCTCCGGAGACACCGATCTCTGGGGTGACTGCCTCGGTCGCTCCAGAGAAACAATTTCTGGGTTGCTCCCTGAGACACCGACCCAGGCAGTCGGTCCAGAGACCCGTGTCTCTGGACCGACTGCCTGGGTCGCTCCTGACAGACACCGATCTCCGGAGCTACTGCTTGGGTCGCTCCAGAGAAAACGCCGGTCGGCGTGGAGGAAAGAGGGTGTCTCAGGATCATGTGATGGAATTGAAAATCTAATAAAAAGCATATCACATATCGGTGTGAATCACTGCTCACATTAATAGTACGCTGGATGAAACAGCCCGAAGCCAACAGAGCAGGGAACGAGAAGGCTCGACGGAGGTTCTTTACAGGTATCGCGAGTGTGGCCATGATGACCTCAATCCCCGTGAATGGAAGCAAAATGCCGAATTCGGACAACAACCATTTAAACCGAGTGACCGCCTCCTTAAAGACCTCTAGCGCGTGACGGAACGGGACTCGATGCAAGCCAAGGACAGATGTAAGATATGAAGAAAAATAAATAAACCTGCAGCCAATGAAACCGAAGAGCAAGAAGCAGATTGCGGATGACCCCCCCGGGGATTGATTGAAAGATATTGTGTTCAAAGCAGGACAGGGCAAAGGTCAAAGACGTCTCCACGGACGCACTCCTGAGTCTTGAGTTACCTGGGACCTGCGGCCCCGGTCCACGTAGGTGCAGATGGGGTTGTAGGCCCCCGTCCCACACACATACAGGTGGGTCCGGTTCCAGGGCTCAATCAGACGGATGAAGTTTCCACATTCTCCCTGTGAGAGAGAGAGAGAGAGAGAGAGAGAGAGAGAGAAGGAGAGAGAGAGAGAGAGAGAGAGAGAGAGAGAGAGAGAGAGAGAGAGAGAGAGAGAGAGAGAGAGAGAGAGAGAGAGAGAGAAGAGAGAGAGAGAGAGAGAGAGAGAGAGAGAGAGAGAGAGAGAGAGAGAGAGAGAGAGAGAGAGAGAGAGAGAGAGAGAGAGAGAGAGAGAGAGAGAGAGAGAGAGAGAGAGAGAGAGAGAGACAAAGAGACAGAGAAAGAGAGTCAGAGAGAGAGACATAGAGACAGAGAGAGAGGGTGAGAGAGCAGGCAGAGACTTAACAGGGTTGGGGAATATCATGAGAAACCCTATAGGTTTCCTATCCATAAACAAATTTAAACATTTTGATCTTGAACATGCACTGCGAAAGAATTGAAAAAACGTTCTGTATAACACGGACGCGCCGATGATTAATACCCTGCGCTTTGGCCCGAAACCCGGACCCATTCATTATTACGTTGTATGTGTCACAGCTCTGTCTCGTTGGTCCACTGGCTCGCTGTTCTCACACAGCCAGGGCCTTCGCTGGGAGGGAAAAGAGTTTCCATATACTGCACTAGTGTTGATGAAGCAGCAGACCTAAGCAATGCATCCAAGTGAGCTGGTGACTGTTGTGAGATTAAGGGGAAACCAAAGCAAACAAAGTGAATCATTACACAAAAGGATGATTCAATCTTAACTTTAGACACTTGACTAATAACAGCATTTAAATAGCCAGCAGGGCTTTTCGTAGTTTGTGACACAATACCAAGTTGTCTTAATCAAAGTAAAATTTCATGGAAATCACAGATTGTGAGATGTAGTCTGTGAAAGCTGGCTACGAAAGATGTGCTTTAAGAGCACTTGCGAGCTTACTCCCCATTACATCAGAGACAGGTTAGCTCAGTAAAACAAATTGGATGGATTAATAAAACACAAAAAAGAGAGACATATCAATTTGGCAAATCCTCATCTGCCAATGAGCAGACACATTCTGAGTGCAAATCTGTGAGTGTTGATTATGCATTTACACATGTAACTCCCCTCGACACACACACATAGACACGCACACACAGACACACACACACACACACACACACACAGAAAGCACAGCGGGCATGATTGCCTTTGACCTCGTGGCTGGGCTGACATTCTGTGTGAATTGCTTTCTGAGTTGTCATCATCAGTCATCCTCTAAAGAGGGGGCAGGTCTCCCCACGGCCCCTTTTTATTTCTTATTTTGGAGATGACATTCCAAGTCGGCCTCTTTTCCATGTCTCTCCGACACAAACACAACACGCACGAGCGCACATGCATAACACATCACACACACACACACACACACACGCACACACACACACACACACACACACACACACACACACACACACACACACACACACACACACACATGCTTGTACATGTAGGGGCACACTGGCCAACACTGTGCAGCCTACGGGGTGGGGAGAGGCGCGGGTCAGCGAACATGTACAAATGAGCATTCCAGTTGGATAAACAGCGGTCTGCTCCGCCGGTACCAGCAGGGGAGAACCGGCTTATTATCCAAACGCCCCATCATCACTCCCTGGGTGCTCACAGCCGGGCCGAGCTCGTAGGAGGAGGTGTGTGGATGGGGGGCTGCGGGGGGGTGGGGTGGGTGGGTTGGGGGAGGTTGAGGGGGTGAGGGTGAACATGTGTGAGCCAATGAAAAGAAAAAGTCACGCGAGGATCTGTTTTTACCATGAATTTCAATGTCGAATTTGAATTGATTTCCTTTAGAGGGGGGGGCTTTTGAATGGCGATACCCTTCAGACGCGTCACGGTAGTCGTGCAGTTGTAACCGGCGGTGGTTAGTCTGTATTCCGATTCAACCTCAATGACTAAAGTCAAGCCGAAGAAGGGGCCACATTTGGTACCGTTTTCGTTTTCATTTCCTTTTCCATCCTATCCGAATATATCTAAATATGTGTGTGATGCGCAGTCGAGCCCCACAGTCAATCAACCCTATTGGATGTTGCTGCGACCTCCACTGTTTGAGCCGTGGCTAAATCGGTAGCAGCTGTAGGTAATCAGCAATCAGGGATGCACAGACAATAAATAAAGTCTGAGAGGCGCTCTCCTGCAGCGCTGAAGGGCCTCCTTCAGAGGCCTCGGCGCCACATTTACATTTCTGAGCTCCCCGGGTTCCTGGAGAAATTAACTTCAGGTGTGTTGAGAGGCACAGCGGACGTGGGAGACATCTGGTGTGACTTCCTCTGGACTCCGTAAAGGGCCCACTCGTAACTATTGGACATTTTCGGGATATCTGGGGATGTTATTGATTAAGTGTCTGGACGACAGATGTTTGGTATGTGTTTTGCATAATTTTGCTTTTTTGCTCACTCACTCTTTCCGGGGTATCATTGTTAAAATAGAGCTAGATTTAAGATGAAAATATTGTTCTATTGCGTATTAACGACGCAATACAATTTTTTTTTTTGTCTTTTTTCTTTTCCTGAAACGTGGCATGTGAAGCAGTTTGCTAATTAGATGAATATTATGTAGTCGGATGATTGTTTCAACTTCTGCGTTGTATCCTCATGGTTGATTGCACTTATGACTTTTGCGTGTTGTTGCACTTGTTTTGGATACAAGCGTCAGTACATAAATGTACTACAATAAAACAGTAGCAGCGCACACACCAAATCCATGGTAGAACTTACATTAGTGTCCTTCCCTGACAACACACACTCTGTCTTCCTCTGAGGAGCCACAGGCCAGTGGATCTGGGGGGGGGGGGGGGAAGACAAGGAATACATAATCATTTGAAACGTCATACTAAACTAAGTTTTAACGAGAGACATAGTGCAACGCTGTGTCTTACGATGAGCGGCTCCTTGTTGATGTCGTGCAGGTCCAGGGACAGAAGGTAGTCCTTGCTGCCCACGTACATGCGGTCGTGGTCCTCGTCCATGCGCAGGATCCGGTAGTCTGACGAGTTGAGCAGGAAGGAGAAGTGGTGGGCGGTGCCGGTGGACCTTAGCTCTGTCGGGGAAAAAGGGACACCAGTGGACACTTAAAAAAAAAAAAAAAAAAACGCTTTATATTTAAGCTGTTTCCAATCCTGTAAGCTTACAAAAACCTTTTGCCCAAAATGGAGCGATTCTCAAAATGTGGACGGCTAAATTGGTCAGAGGAGATTTGTCCAGAGAGCTGCGTTTGGCCAGCAGGGCGCGGGCCATTGTTCGCCAAATGTAATGGAAATACCTTTTTGTTGAAGTGATACATCCCCCGCTTTCTCAGGCCAAACAAAACGTGGCCCCAACACATACAGAAACCGGTGCCACGCACGCCACTTATGAAATAATCTTTCCAAAACGAGTCCACAGACCTTGCTAGCTAAACTCGCAGTAGCTGTCATTAAAACGCAAGTTTGTTTTACATGGCAGCTCCAACATGATAGCCTGATATTATGGGATGCTGGTCTGCCAAAGCCAAAGACTCTGAATGGTTTTATACAACTTGACAGGAACCCAAAACATATCCCAATCTTGTAGTCAAACTGGAAGATTTACAACGAGCAAGTAGCGGTTTGTGTCTGGAAAAGGCAAAGCGGGGAGACAATCTTCAATTTGGTCAATTATTCCTCTTGTTCTTTCCTTCCAACAGGTCCATTCACCCTGGCTCTCTACAGGTGGCCCCATGGTCTCTACAGGTGGCCCCTCAGCCTGCCCGCTCATATGACATCATTTGTTATATAACTAGGGGCGTTTCTCGTTCACATGCGCAGATCCAAGGACATTTGGTAAAAACTGAAAGACCTCGTTCCGTTGTGCTGCGCACCGTTGGAATATCTCGCTGAGCATTCATTATTGTGGGACCTACGCAGAACTTTTCACTTGCCTCTATCTGACCAACTGTGACGGTTCCAACTGTAGATATACATCATAAGAGTGAGTCTGTTTCAACAAAGCTCTCTACGAGTCTGTGCCATCTCAGAGCCCCCCCACACTGCTGCATCCCTACTTCTCTATAGCCCCCGTATCACTGGAAACAGGATTTGTTGATGGTAAAATTGATTTGTAAGACTTTTTGTGGCTGGTTATGTATCGATTTGTTTTACAAATACATTTACTAATCCAAAACACACTCACATGCGCGCACACACACACACACACACACACACACACACACACACACACACACACACACACACACACACACACACACACACACACACACACACACACACACACACACACACACACACACACACACACACGTCGGTGCTGGTTCAGTGGGTTTCTAAGCTATCGGCCCGGAAATAGAGTCTGGAGAACAGGAAGCGTCCCAGTGGAAGCCCCTGCCTCCCATCTCTCCACAACTCGGTCGGTATGAAAACGGCCCCATTAGAGCGGAGGCACGTGAGACAAGCGTTTCAAACGAGAGCATATTGCAGTCCCCCCCCCACCCCCACCCCAACCACTCTATTGCTCTATAGCTACATATGTCTGCCTGGGTTAACTCTATCTCTCCGGGCATCTCGAGGATACTTTGGGGGGGGAAAGCTGATCCATCCAGCCCCTTGCGCCCTTAAAGTCCATGTCCCCGGGCCCCCAGAATGGAGGTCGCGATCGTGTTCCAGACAGGAGGGTAGAGACAAAAGGGACCCCGCGACTACACTGACTACCCTATCCCGGCGCCCCTGCGTAGACGAAGCGCTGTGAGAGAGAGAGAGAGAGAGAGAGAGAGAGAGAGAGAGAGAGAGAGAGAGAGAGGGAGAGAGAGAGAGAGAGAGAGAGAGAGAGAGAGAGAGAGAGAGAGAGAGAGAGAGAGAGAGAGAGAGAGAGAGAGAGAGAGAGAGAGAGAGAGAGAGAGAGAGGGAGGCTCATGGTGAAGTGGATCGCCACACTCGGTGGTCCTCTTTCTCGTTAAGACCGTTTCTCAAAGCAACAAGTGATGCAGTACAACAAGTGATGTGATGTCGGGGTCTCGGGTTCCCATCACTGTCCTATATATGTTCTGTAATGCGGATAGATTGTGTGCACAATGAAATGGATCTGCCTGATTTTATTATGATGCTTACAGATCATAACATGGAAGATTCATGGAAGCACATAAATATATATATGCATCCATAAAGCTTGTACATATTAATAGTCGAAGCAGGTAGTGATGCACATTAAAAGCGATCCCTGTTCACGCTGTATCCCCAGTTATGGTGCACAGCCTAAACGTTGCATTCTCCTGGCTTGGCTCTTGACAAAGTGGTTTTATGAGAACATAACGTTCTCCACTGTGAGGCCTGGTAATGTCCAGAATCCATCGACAGGCCGCTTCTCAGCTAACACCATATAAGCAGGGGAATCTGAATTTATAGGGTTTTGGTTTTAAAATAGCTCTATTTGACTCATATGAATGAGTTGAACTCGTGTTATAAAGACAGAGGGGCTCCTGCTGGCGCGACGGAGGAGTAGTAACCAGAGCGAGGACACAGGTGCAGGCTCTGAAGGCCGCCTGACGACAGCTCGGATCCAAAATGGACACCGGATCCAAATGACCGCATGAATAAACATACTGTACATACGTAGAAGAGTGTCCTCCCTGCACACACACACACACATACACGCACACACACACACACCACACACACACACACACACACACACACACACACACACACACACACACACACGCAGTCACACAGACAGACAAACCGACGGACACATGCCGACACACAGACAGAGGAACACGAGCACACATACACTCACACGCACATGCACACACATGCAACAGCACACAAACACACACACACACACACACACACACACACACACACACACACACAATGCAACAACACACACACTTTCACACAATCCCACATACATGTTTACACACACACAAACACTTTAGCACAATCACACATACATGTTCACACACACACACACCACACACACAGACACACACACACACACACACAGATACACACACACACACACACACATGCACAAACTCGCACACATGTTCACAAAGACACACTCACACACGTGTGTGTGTGTGTGTGTGTGTGTGTGTGTGTGTGTGTGTGTGTGTGTGTGTGTGTGTGTGTGTGTGTGTGTGTGTGTGTGTGTGTGTGTGTGTGTGTCTGTCAGCCTGGGTCTATTAACACCAAGGCCTGCCATCCTCGTAGTGTTGTGTTGTCAATGTTAGGGGGGGGGGGGGCTGTAGCTCCGCCCCTGGAAGTGGACACCAGAGAGGGCTGCTTAAGAGGACCCCAGACGTCACGGGCCGACAGCGGCCCACATACATCACCCCTGCACTCAGATTAGCACCCAGGGTCATCTGAACGGCAGTGCGTTGGTGGTCACCGCCACCCCCCCATCTGTCCGACGGGCCGCGGTGGGGGGGCGGTCAAGCGGTCAAGGTCACAGCACAACCCAACGCGACGGTTGGCACCGCCACCTCCTTACGACTCCACCAACCAACAGCGCTCCCCCAGTCAGAGCGCCACACATCAGCTGCCAAGCCGTTGGTATCTTACGGCAAGTCCGGCCTCCCACCACTCCTCTGGCCCGAGTCCAGCACCATCTTTATCCATATCCCTTTATTTTGGGACAGACCTCTTTTATTACTACTCAGGCACATTAGTGCTCACGCTAACCACTGAATCGGGGCCCTTCGAACCCAAAAAGTTTTAAAAATCAACAGCGTCCCATGATCCATAGTTCATTGCAACGATTCATGCGTTCTGAACAATATTATTCCAGGTTTTAATAACAGCAGAGGGTTGATAAAGTCCTCCGTGTTAATGTAAGAACAACGTTGCGTTAAGGGCTGGAGGAGTCTCCTGAGGAGCAGTGGATTAATAAAATACACAGTGTGTAAATAATGTCTAAAGTGGGGGGGGAAAACGTATTGGGAATAGGCTGCCCGCTGCCATAGTTAACATAGCCCTTCTCCTGTGGTTTGTTGCGCAGGCAGTGTAGGTCATGTAATTGTATTTTGGAAAGCGCCCCGCGTTGAACAGCCGTCCTAAAATATACACCATTCCATTTCTCACGTTCCTTTCCAAAGCAAACTGCAGGTTACAGTCAACGACCGTTGACAGACAGAAATATGTCCGACGGCGTTGTTTGTGAACAATAGAAGAACAGTTGACTAAACAGGCTTGAGTCATGAAGACACACCCAATGTGTCCAGCATTGGAATTGGTATGAAGGGAAGCACGGACAACATAAAAATACTATACATCAAGTGTGTGTGGGTGTCTGTGTGTGTGTGTGTGTGTGTGTGTGTGTGTGTGTGTGTGTGTGTGTGGTGGAGTGCAGAGCTGCGGTTAGTGAGAAAAGCTCTAAGTCCTCATTAATCCTCGGCATAATACCATGTCATTGTATCTGATCCTGTGTCTAAACCAGATTACCCCGCACCGCCGTGAAACTTAAGAGCACTCACCACAAGAGCAAAACGGATTCCCCAGAACTCAACGCAAAGGACTTGGGCTCCGCCACTGTTCCTGGCCGTTAACATCATTATGGAAACCCAATGTCCACTGTTAAACTCCTACGCCATACTCAAAAGAATTGTGTTTCACGCGGGGCGCTGGGAAGAGGCCGGGACTCGGGACTGATAGAACCCAACTTTTTTTAAAATCGCCAATTATATTTCCCATGAATTTCAAGTTATTCATTAGGGATCCATGAGAACAAGTGAGGTTTTTTTTCCACACAAAAGGCTTCGCCGTGGTGCACTAAGGGCAGGAGGTGAACACTATCTCCATGTCCCCCCGCTGCTCTCGTCACAGCTGAACTCCTTTGTCTGGGGCGCCCCCCCCCCCCCTCTCTAGTCTGCTGCGCCTCACGTGTTGCAGCTCCTGCCTCCCAAATCATGAGAGATGAGAAAAAACCAAACACGCCCTTGGCCTGCTGCTCAACAAGCTTAATCACAGCCACTGCTAACCAGTAAATAAGAAAAGGATAAGGCCCAAGTGTCTGGCCGTAAGACCACTAGGATCTGGTGTATGTCACTGTGGTTAACACACCGGCTTTTGTAATCACTAGCAGACACTGTGTGTGTGTGTGTGTGTGTGTGTGTGTGTGTGTGTGTGTGTTGTGTGTGTGTGTGTGTGTGTGTGTGTGTGTGTGTGTGTGTGTGTGTGTGTGTGTGTGTGTGTGTGTGTGCGCGCACGCGTGTGTACACATGCGTTTTTATGTGTACATCTGCATATGCGTCTCGCTATGTCTCACAAACGCGTACAGCGGTGACGATAAACGTTCCTCTATTAAAGCCCATTAACTATTCTCGAAGCAATCCTAGAATATCAAAGACATCTGCTGGTAAGCTGAGCCAGAGTCTAGTATTCTGTCCACCTGTTGTTGGTGTGATCCCCCTGCACCCACCGATATGTTGGCCAGCAGCACTAGGTGGCCAGGCGTGCGTGTGTGTGCGTGTGTGTGTGTGTTTGCGTATGTGCCTCACGCGAACATCACAAAGGTGGGAAATTGACTGCATCATTTGGATCACATTTCCGTGGGGTCCTGAAAATGTACTTGTGCACCGGTTTAATCTCACATAATGAATCCTTGAACATGGACATACATGAGTATATTGCATTGACAGCGAACCACGGCATTCCATGTTTGGAAAAAAAATCCAAATCTGATTGGTTCTAAATCCCTGTAACCTGTGTTGATTTGATTTTAAATCCCCCTGTAAGGCCACTGCCCTGGCGCGCTCAACAGTAGCTCACTGGTTCATACGACCAGGAGGGAAAGCTCCTCCGGGGTCAGCTCTCTAAGGCGGCCCCGGGTGAGGGTTCTGGGGGGGAGAAACAACGGGACAGGGGTGTTGACAGCCGAAAGTCCCACATACCTGGCCAGGCATCCCGGGCATGTTGACCAAACCCTCCATGCCTCTGTTGTTCTCATCAGGCAGAGGTGGAGGCCTCACCTCGCCCTCCGCCTGCTCATGGGCTGCGAACCTCAAAGAGGACAGAGACCATGTGTCCCGTGATGCGCCTACGCTAAAGACGTAGATGCCTTGTCTTGTGAATGATGCGCACTGGAATCAAACGTGGTGAGAGGCACCGAGAGGAGCGGCCAGAGAGGGAGCGGGACAGAGGGGGACGTAGGAAGGGCCGGGGAAGCCTCTTGTCCGTGGAACAGCAGCGTTTGCGTGTAGTCCCTGTCAGCACCTCATAATCAGCCCCTCAGCACCGCCCACCGGCTCGGGGCTTGTTGACTCTGAACACATGTCAGGGGAGCTGATTGCTGTTTACCTGGGCCTGTCAGGGAGGAATAATTGGCACCAGATTACGTGGTATCAGGGAGCTTCCTGATGCTGTCACTCCGGTGCTCTTCACGGACCTCTGCTTTGGATGCCGCGGTGCATGTGAGGTGTTCTGGTGTGTGTGTGTGTGTGTGCGTGCCCTCTGTGGGTGTGTGTGTGCATGTGTGCACATGTGTGTCGAAATAGGAACAGCGTTAGAACTCCCTGATCCTCACACCAAGGAGGAGACACCTGTCTCCGGCGGCCCTAGTCAAGACTCCGGGAGTATTGATTTGACAAGGATACTCAGTTGCTGAGGGGAGTCGAGAGATTATAACAAATCTATTTCTGCCCGATGTGGACGACAGGAGGGGTTAATGAAAGCATCTGGGAGAAAGAGCAAGATCTTTAGTTCATCTGTCAGGAAAGGTCACATAGTTAACTGTCTTTGAGAGTCTTGTTGCTCTTTTTCCCGCCTGCACAACTAACCTTTATGTAGCATTTAACTTAATGTGGAGCAATCAAAATGAAGCCAGAGCATTTACAGCAGACTTCCAGGACTGAACAGAAGAAGTTGTCCTGCATTGCCAGGCTTTTGCACGCAATCTTGTGAAAGAGTGGTTTCTCATTCTTGGGTGTTCCTGGGTGCTTTTCTATCTTGCAGCCAATTGAATGTCTGCTTCGGGATATTTGAGGTCTGATTATAAAAAAAAAAGAAGTTTCCCCAGACACTCTGCCTGTGTGTGAGATGAATGCCTGGTGAAGCGATATAACAGTCAAAATGTTCAACAATAGCCAAAGACACAGGAGTACAGAGCCAGCATTGTGAAAACCAGATGGGAATTCAATTCATACTGGAAGATTATCATCTGAATCCATCCGTTTCAGTTCTGGCTTCTACAAACCCTCCTTCCCTTCAAGACCCAGTGCCAGGGTGGACAGCTGCCTCAAACCGCGCCCCAGAGGGCACAGGTGAAAGGTTAGAGGTCGATATAGGGTTCCAAGGTGAAGGCTCATCGTGGCCTTTTTACACACATCTCAGCCTAATCAGGATTATCTAGCAGAGTTGGGGCGCCTGCTGCAGGAGGGGGGGGGGGGGGGGAGGCCTGGGTGGGATGTTTTGACAAGAGACCGTGAACAGACACCAGATTAAGCCTACGTGACTCGGTCTCCATTAGAACGTGGTCACGGGGGGGGGGGGGCGACAAAGAGAGGAGGGAGAGAACAACGGAAGGCGAAGTGAACAGTCAAAATATCATTTTCCCCGTGAACTCTTCCCACGTAATGTAATCCTGTTTTCCACTGCAATAAAAGAACAAGGCCGGATAACGCAATTAGAGCCACACATTTTTTAATCATTTGTCTTACGATTATTACAGACAGAAGAAGCCCAGAAATGCCAAGTGGGATGGCAAATCCATATTCCGGCAGAGCCTTTAATACCGTAAAGCCTTGCCTTGCATCAACTCAGTAAGTCACCCTGCCTGGCTCTCTGTCTGTCTTCATGGAGTAATCCCTCGGTTGGGGGGAACAGGGAAAACCCTGCTTGGCTACCGTGAGCTGTTTACAAAATGCCCAATCCTGTCGGGCCCATGGCTAGCCATTGTGTTTTGGTGTGTGTGTGTGTGTGTGTGTGTGTGTGTGTGTGTGTGTGTGTGTGTGTGTGTGTGTGTGTGTGTGTGTGTGTGTGTGTGTTCTGTGTGTGTGTGTGTGTGTGTGTGTGTGTGTGTGTGTGTGTGTGTGTGTGTGTGTGTGTGTGTGTGTGTGTGTGTGTGTGTGTGTGTGTGTGTGTTCATCGTGCGTGCGTGCGTGCGTGCGTGCATGCGTGCGTGCGTGCGTGTTGTGTGTAGTGCAGATGCAGCATGCCCTGTAATGATGATGAAGAGGTGTTTGTTGTCGTAACGCGCTGCTATGTCTGGCAGCGCTGGGGCTGGGCGGTGTGGCCGAGATGGCGGCGGGCAGCAGAGACAACAGAGGTGAGAGGGATTAGAGGAGCGCTGAATAATGGGAGGGAGAGGAGTGAGCCGGAATGAGTGAAATAGCCTTCTCCTTGGCTGACCCTTGACCCATATCCCCCCCCCCCCCCGCCCCCTAAGAAACTTAGAGCAAACAACGCTCGTACAATGAGCCGCACCAAAGCAAGACGCTTTCATGGAGGAATCCATTCAACAGCATATATGGTTTTATGCCCATCCGACCCTTGGCCTGCAACCGGTTCATCTGCTGTCTGGTGGTTTGAACCAAAAGGCAGCCCAGGCTAGATCCACTAGCTCTCTCCCTTCAGCAGTATGAAGGTCACGGCCAATGTGGTCTCTGGGTGCAGGAAATCTGAGGTGGAAGGGGGGGGGGGGGGGGGGTGTAATTAGGATGTGAAATTAGAGTGGCCATTAGGAGTGAATGTTGATTCAAGAGCCACGGGGGACAACATCCCCTTCTCCCCTCTCTGGGTGTTCCACCAATACTGGGAATCCACCCTCTCCTCTCAGGTCATTTTTCAGCCCCCCCCCCCCCCCCCCCGCCGCCCCCCGCAGCGAGCCGTGTGTTAGACGGGTGAGAATGGAAGGAATGGTCCCCTGGGTGCAGGAGTCTGACAGCCAACCTAAGAGCCTCCATTTATCAAAGTCGGCAGCGGAGGGGCCGCGGAATCTCTGCGGCTGACACCGAGACGTCACAGAGCGCTCCTCTATGCGGCCTCCACGGATGGGCTTCGACCCCCTCCACAGAGAGGCTTCGACCCCCTTCACAGAGAGGCTGAGACCCCCTCCAGTGGGTGGGTCAGACCCCTCCATAGGGGGTGGGACCCCCTCCACAGAGGAGCTTGAACTCCCACCACCACCGCCACTGCTGAGGGGCCAGAGACCACTCAGACCTCCGTTCTTTTTGAAACAGCGTTTCCTACAAAGGCCCACTGGGTCTCTGTGATGCGTACTGAAATCCTGACTCTACCAGAGAACAAAACAGCCTCGGTGAGCACTCCCTCGAACCTTGACAGAGATCTCACACGCCAGCTTAGAGGTGGGAGAGCGGAAGGGTGCAGGGCCAAAGTGAGACGTTCTCACGAGCCAAGTTCTGTGTTTTCCAGAAGAAAACAGGACAGGAATTACAGAGCAGGCTACTGCTAGCTGTCCACAGCAGTCGTGTGTATAACTAGCTCACAAGTGTTCCGTACAAATACAGACAAAGCTTTCTCCAGCATTTTGTTTTAGGGATAAAATAAGGCATTGATAAATAGTGTTTTAATGTAGCAAGTTCTTAGGATGAACATGCATATGGTATGGAACTTTGTACTTGATACTCTGTCCACAGCTATGGTTTTCTCCGGCTGTTTAATGCATCAGCTTCAGTCATTGCAATCGTGCATTCATAGGATGCTCCATTGCAAAGTTATGTTGTGGCCAAAAATTGGATAAGCCCAAAAGTTGCTTCCAGTGTGACTAAACATAAATCAAACACAGCCATCTCGCAATGACGAATGATGTGGAAACATTTCCCCAAACATGTTTCACCATTTACCTGCCCTGCCCCTTGCCGTCTCGGTAAATAGCATTTCCACCGACCTTACCTTGTTACCAAAACATTACCTTGAAAACAAACGTTGATAGGCGTTTTCATGGCAGCCGCACAGAAGACTAAGTCATCGGGACATTTATCTGGAAGCTACCTTCCTAATGTGTGGGGGAATAATAATGCCGTTTTCAATCATTCCACAGCTTTCTTCGACACCTTCCCTGTTTTCTTTCAGCGGCTTGTCTGATCCTGCCAGCGTCCACCGGCTCCTCTGTCTGCATACCAGGTTCCCTGAGATAAGGCATGCCTCGCTTTGCTGCTTCCCGACCGCCTTTCTTTAGCACCCAGCATGCCACAGGTGCAAAGAGTGATGGGGGACATCCATCCAGGATGTGTGCAATAACTAAATGTTTTTGCCACGGACGGGTTGCTTTTTGGTTCACCCATAAATAGCGTCTGAGTATGGCGTGAGGACAGAGATGTGCTGACAGACCGGGCTAATGACACCCAGCCAGATCCCAGAAAGCCTCGGGCCCCCCCGCGCTCCCGTAAAACTGTGCTAACCTTTCGTTTTAATGAACTAGTGAATGGGGGGGCTTCGAGGTGCAACAGTGACCTGCGAATTCATTCTCATCTAAATGACCAATGACCGGTGGAGGGGGGAGGGGGGGGAGGTGTTGCTAAGGCCTAGGAGTCACACATATCTGTGGAGAAGGGGGTGGTCATAACACAACAAACCCCTAATGGAAGACGATCAGAGGCCCATCTGCCGACGAGACACCCCCTGTCCTGCCGCTGCCGACACCCCACTTGACCTCTGTGTCCGCCTGAGACAAAGACAAGGTCGCACCCCCCCCCCCCCCACGACCAGGTATGCGTCAACGCACAGTATGCGTCAACGCACAGCGCCGGCTCTGCTCCGCTAATGCCAAGAGACAGCCACGAGACGAGCCGATGAAAGGAGCGAGGTGGCCGCCTGTTAAGCAGCTTGGCGTGGCCCTCAGACGGGCTCTCAAGAGCGAGGGCCCCGCGGCGGGGGCCTGTCCGATCGGCGGACATGCTTTCTGTTGAGTCGGCGGCAGATGGAAGCTCGGGCACAAAAGGCCGTGGCTAACATGCATAGTCATGAGATTTGGATATCGAATGCACGCATATACCCTGAACTGGAAACCATAAGGGATATGACGTTGGGGCTGTATGCTTTATTCTAGAAGGTTGCCACTGAAAGGAGCTTAGGACAGGATGAGTTCGCTAGAATGACGCTTGCTTTCAGAAGAAGGCATCACCAGAATAAGTTATTATCAAGTTGAATACAGAAAGGTCAGCTTTGCTTTTCCCGTGCTTCTCAAACGAAGTCCATAGCAATGAAGTCCTTTGGAGTCAAAGGAACCAAAGGGTCTGTTTCTTTCGAACATGGCCATGATAAACAACACATTAAACCAGCAAACATAGAAAGCTCCTGGGTTGTAAGCATAGGTAAATACTGGAGCTCTCCACTTAATGCTTGGAAGGAAACCAAACTCAGTGTTGTTATTCCCTCCTCAACACACCCACTGGGGCCTGACTCCTACAACCATGAGTGGCACTTTTCCTATGCCTTTCTTGGATTAGCTGCAATATGTGGAACAGGCCATCTTATGCTAAGGAGGATAAGACGCACGCGGGGGACTGCTCCGCTAGATTAACGTTCAGAAGCTTTGCACCTCTCCGTGGGATAGATCAACTCCCTAGACGCCGCTCAGTGATGAAACTCTCTCAGCGTGGAACTCATGCTTTTACTCACATGTGACGTATACCAGTGGCATCAGCATGAGCAACAATGATGTGTATCTTGCCACACTTTAAAATTGCATTTTTCTTGTGTTGACTATTCTGTCTAATAAAGTCAGTCTTGTCATTTTTCAGAAATGCTAAAAAAGCAAACAGCTTGTTCTCCGGAGAGAAGTGGGGAGAGGAGATGATAAGATAAGATAAGCCTTTATTTATCCCTGGATGGAAACTCAGGCATCATAGCGGCAACAGCACTGACAGTGCCTCAAAGGAGAGGTACAGAGGTAAAGATGATAATAAATATTAATGTTTAAGAGAGAGAGAGTCGAACTAAAGATGAAGTCAAAACCTGAACAGGGAGTAGACAGCAGACAAGAGAATAAGGAGAGGAAAGGAGAGGAGGAAGAGGAGAGCAGAGGAGGAAGAGGAGAGCAGAGGAGAGGCAGCAGTCCAACGTTGAGAAGATGCGAGGTGTGGAGCCGCTGTCAATCAAGACTGTGGGGTCTCCTCATGGAGGATGTCTGGTACACACAATAGAGGAGCGAGGGGAGGGCGTGGCGGTGCAGAGCGATGGGAGACGCTGGGGGAGGGAGGAGGCGGAACAAAGGAATGCAGACACTGGACATGTTGCTGTCGTAGATTTACTCGCACCGGGTATAATGAGGTACAGGCAGTCATTAAAGGGAGAGGGGTTAGTGTTGGTTTATAAACAAGTGTTTTATGGCAAAGCCATACGTCAGCTTCATAGTTAACAGTGTTTACTGTAAAACAGATGCCCCTTTGTAATTTACAAAGATTTACATTAAGGGCTCAATTTGTCAACATGAACCGTTATCAAGCCTTATTACTAACGCCATTAGGTTTTTATGTTTCATTTAATTCAATGTGTAATATTGTGTCAAAGGTGATTAACTATACAGCACAGGGAATACAGAGAGTTATTTTCCAATGAGGAAATAATTTTCTTCTGCAGTCCCAACCACCAATTTAAAATGTCACATTCCAATAGGGTAACCATATATGCTGTGAATTGCCTTTCAAGACCAAACATGTGGACAAGCATTACCGTCTGAGATGGCCAATGAGAAGTACAGTGGGCGGGCCTCACTCTCTTACTTTCTCATCCTACTCTGCAATTACAGAAAAGCCATGGCCAGGTCTGACAGACAGGCTAAACGACCTATAGATTACTGTCTGCCTGTGGGACCCACAGTTAGCTCCACTTCCCTCCCTGAGTGACACACTGGCCACGCCTATTCAAGACGCCCGTGCTCACTGGTGGGCTCCGCTTTCATGTTTGACGGACAGATGGGACATCCTACCCCGTGACCCGGTGGCCTTTTCTCACCCGTGACTAAAAGGGTCAGTGCACAGCCCAGCCATTCAGATAGACTTGGAGAGGAATTTGGAATCGCTTCAGTTCACTTCAAAAAGAAACACTGGTAACTTTACAGAGGAAAGACAAACTTTCCACACTCGTCCTTTACTTTGTGTTCACATGATCCGGTGAAATTGGGGTCTTTGCTTGCCAACGTCTCGACAATAAACAGAGAGAAAATAACAAACTACAAGGACAGGAAGAATAGATGCCCTACATGGTCACTACTACAGTATCGTGTCATTCAACGTACCGTCTCCTGACCCTTGCATTCTTCTCCTCTCTTTTTCATCTCCCATAAATCACAGCAAACCATGCGTTTGATCAACAAATGTATTTGGCATGTTATGGATGTCCTGCTTGTTGACACTTGATATGCACCAGTTAAAGATAGATGCGCTCCTTTGAAATGACCTAAAAATCTAATGTTGCGTGTGATGTGACTCAAATGTTATGACCGTCATTCAAAATCTTCTCCTCGTTACAACACGAAAAAATATCTCGGCAGCAGAGGAAGAGGTAATACTTTCTCAGTCGCGAGATGACGTGATATTGAAAAAAAAAACACTGTGGTTGCATCGCCGGGCATCTGGGATTCATAACCGTTTGCCCTCTGGTTCACACTCTCAACAACACTTCCCAGGTTCCTCACTCTCACACCCTAAAAGGAGACGCTCAGGCCCACTTGAGAATCAGGAGATAACAAGACGCTGAAGAGAACAGGAGGGAGAATGGGAAAGGGAGTGCGAGAGAGTAGCAGATTACAGAGAGCGGAAAAGGGGAGAGAGGCTTGAGAAAAAGAAACGGTTAGACAGAGCATGAGGTGAACAGAGAGAATAATAAAGAGAGAAAGACAGCAGGACAGAGAGACTCAACGATAGCCGGAAGGGAAAATGAACAGCAGCGGTACGAGATCTGGATTAAAAAGACGTTGTTTGGTTATCTACGAGACACGCGGTGTACATGCGTGAGAGGAGGAAGTCACGGTCACGGTTGCTCCACCGCCAGCCAGGTGGGGTGTTTTAAGGAAGGCCTGCGAGGCTCCTCAACCCTCCTTATCTGACACTGTCATTCCTGCTCATAAATCAGCGCTCAGCCGCTCGGAAACGATAAGGCAGCCATACAGAGGCCGATCCACACCGATGCTGCGGAGCGATTTCAGTCCTATCTGCTCCCCCTGAGCATGTCTCCTCTCTCTCTCTCTCTCTCTCTCCCCTCTCTCGCTCTCCATTCTCTCCGTCCTCTCTCTCTCTCGTCTCGGGTGTCTCTCTCTCTCTCTCTCGCGTCTTCTCTCCTTCTCATCTCTCTCTCTCTTTCCCCCTCTCTCTTCTCTTCATCCTCTTTCCTCACCGCCCACGTCTCTCTCTCTCTTCTCTCTCTCTCCTACTCTCTCTCTCTCTCTCCTTTTCTCTCTTCCTCTCTCTCTCTCTCTCTCTTCCCACCTCCCTCTCTCTCTCCCTCTCTTCTCTCTCCCTCTCCTCCCTCTCTCTCTCTTCTCTTCTCTCTCTCTCTCTTCTTCCTGCCCACTCTTCTCTCTCTGTCTACTCTCCCTCTTCTCTTCCCCTTCCCCATCTTCTCTTCTCTCTCTCGTTTCTCTCTCAAGATCTCCCTCGTCTCTCTCTGCTCTTTCTCACCCTGTCGTCTCTTCTCTTCGTCTCTGGTAGCGATAGCACTCACTTTCATCTGTCTCCCTCTCTCTCTCTCTCTCTCTCCCTCTCCCTCTCTCTCTCTCTCTCTCTCTCTCTCTTCCCCCCTCTCTCTCTCTCTCTCTCTCCCTCTCTCTCACACAAACACACACACGAACACACATAAAAACAATCCAACACATTCACAATCTGTCCTATCTTTGTCATCTGTATTCTCATCCGTCCAATATCGTCAGAACACAACAGTAATGTTTCTGTGTAGAGTTGCACGTGCGTGTTTGACCGTGCTACCAGGTTTTCCTCCTTCAGGAAGGCCCAATCCAGGAGCACTCTTCGACCTTTAGTGAGTTTGAATTATCCTTCAAGGGTTGATAGAAAGTGCACGGACATGATATGATCTTGTGCTCTGATGGCCAAAACGAGGCCAGATAGCCATGAAGGAGGACTTCACTTGCACAACGTGTGAGAGAAAAACTAGCCTGTTCAAGTGGAGGATTGTGATTTATTACTGGACATTCAGCTGTGATGTGGTGGTGAAGATAGTTATATTAATATACTGTACTTTCCTATTCTTAATAAGGCGTTAATATTTGCAAAGAACGAACATTGACGATTTAATCCAACAATAACAAACGACTGAATCTATCTTTGTCAACACTCTTGATATAGATTTCTTTGGATAACCAGCATTCTCTAACATCAAGCCATAATATCCTCCAACCCCATTACTATAAATCAACAAGCATTAATCTTTGTGCCATAGCTGTACCACCACTTGTTTGGCAGCCCTGGCATGACAAAACACTGTTGTTTTAATGCTCTCATTTTCCCCTGAAACTGATGGATGTGGTGAATTAATCACCCATTGATGGCCTAATTGGACAGTGTAATCCCGACACGGTGGTGAATAAGTGAATTTCACGCAAAGCGCTGCGCTCCAACTTTGTCCGAGGTGCTGGAATGATCCACAGCTTACGCTAATGGATCCCGGCCTTTTCAACTCCCCTAAGACGATTACCATGAATGAAGCATAATTCAGATCTCATCCACTCAGACCCAACACATTCCTTTGTTTCCTCTTGTGCGACGCTCCGAAGCCAAGACACATGAAAAAGGGGATTCCGGCCTGTGATGGAGTGCTTGTGCGCCGCTTCCCCAAAGTGACTTTACGGTGGGTTCGTGTGTGAGACACGTTATACCAGGGGGGGCCCTCTTATCCTAAAGCCTACAGAGTCAGCTTGCAGTCGCCGGCTAAGAAGGCATAGTCAGGAGGAACAAACAACGACCACTTTCATACTTATTTTTCCCATGAAAGCACAAACAGAAACAGAAATGAAGGCCCGGATGCCGGCTAAGTTGTCAGCCATGACGGACAAGCATGTGAGGCCTGCCAGAGGAGAAAGGTTAAAAAGATGAGAACGAGAGAGAGAGGGAGGGCAGCGTAGAGAGAGAGAGAGAGAGAGGAGAGAGAGAGAGAGAGAGAGAGAGAGAGAGAGAGAGAGAGAGAGGAGAGAGAGAGAGAGAGAGAGAGAGAGAGAGGGTGGAGTTAGAGTAGCAAGAGAGAGAGAGAGAGAGAGAGAGAGAGAGAGAGGGTGAGAGTTAGAGGGTAAAAGAGAGAGAGAGAGAGAGAGAGAGAGAGAGAGAGAGAGAGAGAGAGAGAGAGAGAGAGAGGAAAGAAGAGAGAGCAGAGAGAGAAGAAAGAGAGAGGGTGAGAGTAGAGGGTAAAAAGCAGAGAGAGAGAGAGAGAGAGAGAGAGAGAGAGAGAGAGTGAGTTGTGTGAGGGGTTGAGTGAGGGATAGAGAGAGAAAGAGAGACAGGAAAAGTACCGTTGGCTCTTCCTCGCTGCTGGGACTTTCCACTGCTAAAGCCATGTGTGTCTGCCTGTCAGTACC
>OLKM01000271.1:263208-292699 GCA_900291075.1 Melanogrammus aeglefinus | reverse complement strand
ACACACACACCACACATGTGACACATGGGGCCGACCGTGGTCAGCCAACATGCCACTGTGGACACCTATGGAGGGTTCCTGAGAACAGGGCTGGCTTACAAAGCGCCGGGCCAAAGGGGAGGGAGCAGGGCACAGAGTGCGAGGGCCGGGGCGGGGACTTGGCATCACGTCAATACAAGTGCTGAACAATGAGCCAGCTCCTCCCCTCGCAATCAGCACATTATCTACGCTACAGGAAGCCCATCAGTGCATGAACCTGGAAAACTAGGAAGCCCGGCCGGAAGCCACCCCGTGCTCTGCCCACAGTCAAATACTCCTCCTCCCCCCTCCTCCCCCCTCCTCCTCCTGTCCTCTTCCCCTCCATCCTCATCCCCCTCTCCCTCATGTCCTCCTCCTTCTCCCCCCTCATCTTCTTCCTCTCCTCCTCCTCCTCCTCATTCTTCCCCTCCTCCCCCTCCCCCTTCCTGTTCTCTTCCACCTCTCCTCCTCCGTCTCTTTTTCCTCCTGCCCCTCTCTCCATTCCTCCCCCTCTCCTTCCTCCTCTCCCTCCACCTCCTTCACCTTTTCCTCCTCTTCCCCCTCCTCCCTCCTCTCCCCCCCCTCCCCCTCCCTCCCTCCTCTCCACCCTGTTGTCCCCCAGATCAGGGTGGATCTCGGAGGTCCCGGCCCACCCAGGGGCGATCTCCTCCGAGGTCACCTCAAAGTTTCACTGCGTGTCACAACAGAACCCCACCATGCTTTGTCTGTGTCCAACAGTGAGGGCACACAAGTTGCTCAACAACCAAGCACCCACAGCTGGACCAATCTGCACCATCTGTGTACTATAAGCTAACAGATGAGCTACGTTGTAAAGTAGCAATAAAGGCTCAGTGCATGCTGCAATGTGGCGGTAATGGGAAAACAATGAGGTTGTGGTTAAAGTTTTTAACACAGACAATAAATTATTGTTAACCATCTGGACCGAAACACACAACTTTACATATATGTTATTTGTAGGATATCCGGGCAACATCCACATGATACAATGATATTATATTTTGGGTCTTTTGAGAGTCAGGAATAATTCATGTGGGAAACGTATTCTGGGCTAAGAGGCAGGAGAAAGCGAGGCCTGCCTGTTTCGGGGGAGACGTAGCTTTCGCAGGGGAGGAAAAGGGAGCTCTCGCCCCGGTGTTTCTAATCTAGCGGTGACATTTAGACGTGAGAGCCTCCCACGGGATCGCGACCGACCTCCAACGCAGGTTTCATTTCTCCAATAACCGTAGCAGACAGTTTCTTGGTCTTCCTCTTACAAAACACATACTTTCCCTCTCGCTCCCTCGGGCTCTTGCTCGCCATTTGTCTCGACGACAAACGCAAATACACACATCGAACACATACGTGCGCGGACACACGGCCCCTCTCTGGCTGTCTCTCACGTTCATAAAACACACACACACACAACATACCAACACACACACCACACACACACCACACACACACACACACACACACACACACAACCACACACACACACTAGACATACCACAACACACACACACACACACACACACACAACAACACACACACACACACACTATTTAGATGTGTGCGCCTGCGTGCACACAACAAATAATAACCTCAATCCATGTTTTAAGGTGTCCTGTCTCAAAAGAAATCCAATTTTTTTTTTATTTAGTAGTGGCCATTTGAAGAATGGTCGAATAACTACGCTATACATCACAGTAACGGCCATAACATCCCAAAAAGTGGATTCAAAGTGCACTGCAAATCCTAATCTCCTGCTCGTAAAAGTGATTGGAAACAGTTGTCCGAGGACCGTTCAAAAGTGTGAACAAAGTTGGACTCTCCCGTGGCACCGTAAAGCCGACGGAGGAGGCATGATGAGACGGAGGTTATCACGGGGGCAGGGCCAGGGGCCGTGGTGTGGCGGCGGCACTTAACAGCTGAGGTAAACCATCTCCACTGACACTCACCCGCAGCTAATGGGAAGCAGACACACAATTTGTATGCCTCTGAGCAGCCCTTTCTGTCTCTCTCTCGCTCTCCCTCTCCCTCCCTCTCTCTTTCTATATATATATAGAAATATCTCCAAACTGACACTGCTACGCTGTGGTGCATTAACACTCTCGCAGGCCCTCTCCACGCCTGCCTTATCCCTCCTGTAACATTCTCACCCACTCACCTTATCTCCCTGGCATTTAATCACCTCTCCCTCCCTCCCTCTGCTTTTCCTCTACTTTCCTTCATTCTGAACTAAAACATCCCATCTAAATTTAATTCCCTGGCCTTCATCAGTTCAAATCGACCCAGTGTTGCTATGACCTTTGAGCGGACTGACCGGGACAAACCCACCTTCTCTCTCTACTCCCATCGTAGTGCTAGAACTACGATGGGAGTAGAGAGAGAAGGTGGGCTTGTTGCTGGTGGGATTACCATCCATGTCCTACCAGCCTCTTCGTCTTACGTCTCCTCTTCACGCGGTTAGGGCTATGAGCGAACGCTGAAGCACCGTCGGCGTGTTTTCACCTCGTAACCGGCACTCGCGCCACCGTGCTTCCACCATGCCCGTCCGTCTGTCACCAGGAACATTTATTCACGGGCGTGGCGGTAACAAGAACCCAAGGCTGACGGACAGACGGGAATAAATGATAGCGGTCTGGGTAAACAAGGAGGCGAGAGGCGCCCTTGACCCCATGTCTCATGTCATTTTAGTGTTGCCCCCCAACCCCCCTCTGAGAACTCCTCCGTCAGGGACACAGCTTTAGACCCCATCGGTTGATGGGGGGCCCAATTATGACCCTTCCTTGCAGCCCCTCGCATCCACCAGTACTATGACCGATGGTACGTCCTAGAGAAATGGATGTTTGTGTCTGAATATGAATTTCCCGTATTGTCTACGCTCACCGTTGTTAGTTGTCATTTAGTGTATATTGCTAGCGTGTGTCTCTTGAAGAGGGAAAGACAGCAGACACCGGGGGAAATAAGCACACTGATGCCGGTGCATGCCGCTTGAACTCTGCAGAGGGAATCATTTGAACTCAATTTGGTTGGGGAGACGTTGACGGGTAGATGCTGCTATGGCAACTAAACCAAAGTAGTGTCATATATAGCTCTTTACCGTAGACAAGTGCCTGCGTGCCCACACACGCACACACACACACACACACATATACTAAACACACAGTAGATCTGGACATAAACAGACAGACAGCCACACACACATGACACAGTGTGTAAAATGCATATAAAAGGCCCCTTACTAATATCTCCATTTTAATCAGACATTAAACAAACACTGTGTAAACTCCATTCAGATTTGGCTCTCTATTCCCGAGCACATCTGCTGCGGATGTCTGTTGGCCTTGTGTCTACTGTGCTGCCCTCCAAGCATCTGGGCCACAAGAGACTAGTCTCATCCCAGCCGGGATCCAGTGCTTTACGTGATCACTCAACTCACGTCATTATATGTGACAGCTCTGTAAAGCGACCACCCAATCTTACGCTATATAAAGAAAAACATATATATCTTTCGTTTGAACGCACATTTCTGGATGTGTAAAACACAATCACACAAACGTGCGCACGCACACACACACACACACACACACACACACACACACACACACACACACACACACACACACACACACACACACACACAGATAGAGGGAGAATCCATTGGCGTATATGTCTCTCACTCCTGCTGGGTGTTGCCCCCTTTATCACAGCGAAGAGAGATAAAGAGTGACAGAGTGAGGGAAATACAATGATAGAGTGGTGTGTGTATGAGAGAGAGTGAAAGCGAGAACGAGCAAGACTGAGAGCAAGTGTGAGATAGAGAGACATGGCAGGGATATTTATGAAGCCTGCCAAAGTGTTTCCCATGTAGAGGGAGCCATCGTCTTCGTGTGATATTATTCTGGCTGAAACTATATATATGTTTGGGGAAAACTGTATACAGGGCTACCCATAAATGGTTAATCTCGTTCATTATGGATGCTCAGATCTGAAGCACACTAGGCAAAACATATGAATTCAGGCTCCCAGGGAGAACTCATGTAGAAACAGTGGGAATAAGTATTCTTTAAAGGGTTTGGGGTAGAACAAAGACACGGGTATTTTGTTAACTGTTTAAATCCCAGAAGTCACCAGAATATAATGATTTCAAGAGAACCAGATCAAATTGAAGTACCTGACATATAAAAACTAGACCACAAGACAAGACAAGACAGAACAACTACGAACGCCTGTTAATACTCTGCATAATAATAGCTGAATTTAGAGTGACATTTGCCTCTCTTTAACTTATAAAGGTCATGTCATGTGCTCACAAATGCAACATCAAGGTGCGTTTTGGAGGTTTCACAAATTTGAAAGGACGATGATTTTGATGGAAAACGTCTGTTCTGTGGACGATTTTCGACTAATCGGTGCAACCAGTTCAATGATAGATAGGCCAGGATCTTATGGTTTAGCACCCGACTAAAACGGAAAGCATCAAATGAAAAACAAAAAGTCTGCTTTACAGATGTTCCATGTTGTCAGAGCTGGTGTGTGAACGTCCCTCTCTCTGTGTTCCCTGGCACAACCCACGGCGTTCTCACCCCCCTCCGTATTGTTCTGTCCTGCCCTTCATGTGCCCTCGGCCTCACCCCCTCAGCATGAGCCTTTTGGCGGGTGAGGGCCCAGCCTCCCCCGCCTCCCTACCTCCACTCCCTCCGTCCTGTGAGTGCTGAAACGCGGGGGCTGCACCCAAAGTAGGTGAGAGCACCCAGCGTGTGTCGCTGCGTGTCTCCCTTGACTCAGGCTGCCAGCCACTTATCAAGATGCCATTAGAAAGGCAGGGTGTGATGGGTACGAGAGGGGAGGAGAGGGAGAGAGAGAGAGAGAGAGAGAGAGAGAGAGAGAGAGAGAGAGAGAGAGAGAGAGAGAGAGAGAGAGAGAGAGAGAGAGAGAGAGAGACAGAGAGAGAGAGAGAGAGAGAGAGAGAGAGAGAGAGAGAGAGAGAGAGAGAGAGAGAGACAGACAGACAGAGAGAGAGAGAAAGAGAGCCAGACAGCCAGACAGCCAGCCAGCCAGCCAGCCAGCCAGCCAGCCAGCCAGAGAGAGAGAGAGAGAGAGAGAGAGCAGACAGAGACAGCGAGAGAGAGAGACAGACAGACAGACAGGACAGACAGACAGACAGACAGACAGACAGACAGACAGAGAGAGCAAGACAGACAGACAGAACAGACAGACAGAGAGAGAGAGTCAGAGAGAGAGAGAGAGAGAGAGAGAGAGAGAGAGATCGAGAGACAGAGACAGAAGAGCAGACAGACAGACAGAGAGACAGACAGACAGACAGACAGACAGACAGACAGACAGACAGAGAGAGAGAGAGAGAGAGAGAGAGAGAGGGGAGGGAGGGGAGGAGGGGGTTGAACAAGAGAACAGGAGACAAAGAGACCGGGGGACACTATATTTAGCAAGGGAGCCGTCACCTTCTGTTCTCCTCTCCTTGAATAATCACACTTTGACAGCATGCCTCGTGCGGAGCAGAGGTTTGTGTGGATGATGCACTGGCGGCGCCCACCTCTCCACTAAGAGACGGCGCGCTGTGTATGAGCTCCTCTGCAGGCATTGTGCCCAAGCCACGTTGCCGTTGCCCCATGCCGTTGAGATTGCTCACTCTGCGGGTCCTGATAAGGACCCCTAAGTGGACAAAATAGGGTCTTTATTGGTGAAAAACAAACACTTTGGGAGCAACACGTAGTGCATGGACTCTCCTCTCTCCAACAGCTCTTTCCCCCCAGAGCCCCGCCCATACGCATCATTGCAGTGAGCATGCTTTGAGAGAGAGGAGTTTGGGTTGACACATGGGCTGACGGGCGTGATTACGGGCCGGGGGCCGTGTAAACAAGGTGAAGGACTGTGTGATTGATCCGCGACATGGTCATAAACACGAGGATGAAGTGCAGTCCGGCCGATCTTTCATCTTTCCTCTGTGTCTGTCAGCGGTGTCTAAAGAAGCCGAGTAAGAGGGGGGACTGCGAGGGGAAAGGCGAAGAGTGATTGGTGCTGATGAGGTAGGCACCGACACATGTAAACACTGCACATGGCAAACATAGCAAGGGGGGGCATGAGCGTGTTGTTTTAAACATCCACCAATCACCGTTGCTTACAAGGGATCTTAACAAACAATTTAGGGTGCAAAAACAATCCCCCAAGAAACCCCCCCCGTGTTTCGTAACCTCTGAAAAAGGGTTCTGCTGATGCATCCTGCTCCCATCTAGACTCCACAGCACTTAGTAGCAGTTGGGTTGCAACGTGTGAGAACCGACTATGTCATCGATAATGCAAGCCAGACACATTTGCGTGATCAGGCATCCACCCTAGTTGGTTTGCACAGCCTGTTTAACTATTTAAGGGAGCTTCATTGTGACAGCGTGAGCAGACCAGAGATAAGCGTAAGTGTGGGTGATGGCATTGCTGCAGCAAGACCCCCTGGTCTCCCATGTATGTCTGAGCCACTCTGGCTGGTGGTGTTTCTGTCTCATTCACATCGTGAAAGATTAAGCCAACACAGCAGGAAAACAGCAGTCAACGCTGTGGCAGTCGGCCTCAAGTGTGTGCTCCCTTTAATGGCTTGGTCGATCGCAGAGATGTCTCTCCGTATAAATCTACCTTGGCAGTTGGCTAACAATATCAATGCGTGAGAACTATTCATCCAGGGCATAAATGAAAGAGGGTTGCCAAAAGAGATCATCAATTATCCAAAGTTGACTTTAACCTTGTATTCTTTCCAAAAACAACTTTAACCGCTTCTCAAACATCTAACTCTCTAGCTTGGCCTTTTATCGCTGGGCTCTGTTCCCGGGGCCAACCTTGTGCCCAGGTGTTACACCCTGAACTCCTGGCAGAGAGAAAACACAGTTAAACATTTCAAATGGGATGGTGGATTAGCCTAGCAAGCCATTACATGTTAATAGGCCATCATTCTCCCCCTGCGTCACAGGGCTGTTCGCCTCGGGCGCGACTGACTACCGTTTGAAGGGTCTCAACCCCCACGCCCCCCCCCCCCCCCCCACACCCTACCTGACGTAGCTTGCGATTAAAGGGCTGTTTCAGGGTAAGTATAGGACTACTGATCCAAGTCAGACCTCATCACTCTCATCGTAAGAATAAATAAAGAATAACTATGAGAGCACACAATGGTGGTAGGTGTTGGCCTTGTCACCTTGTGATAGCATTGACATGCATGATATAATTTCTGTTTAATAAATCTTTGGGTGCCTTTTTGTATTCATAACCTGGTGTTCACTTTGGTGTACAGCCCTGAGCTGTGCTTTGAAGTTAAATGTAAAGTTGGAGATGGGTTTGTGTATTTATGTATATTTGTGTGTGAATCTGTACAATCATAAAATATTCCAAAACAATGACGTCAAATAAACCAGTGAGGTGAGCCTTATGCCATATGTCCAATGTCGTTTCACAACTTTCTATTAGCCGAAAATAAAAGATAACTTATCGCTGTGACGGATGTATGGACATTCCTCGTAGCTTAACTGTTTACACATCTTGGTCTTATCGACGTTGAGAGTGGAGCCTTAATCTTACACACTGCACAGCTGCTCAGAGACCAGCCGAATACTCACATCAACTGGTACCCCATATCTGACACTAAGAGGAGCTCACGTGCATACTATATGTACTATGTACACAATGTGTACTCTAAGTACACATTCAGAAATAGTATGAAATGTTCGCCCCTTGAAAATGCCCTCCTATTTTCAACATAAAAGTACTAATACGGTTGGTGTATGTTTTAAACAGGTGGGCTGAATCTACAGATATCAACAAGGACGATTTGGATGGCGCAGGCGTTCGAATGAGGATGAATACAGAAGACGTGTCTGCTGTCACGCTGGTTGGTGTTACATGAGAGCTGGCTTGTGATGGGAGGCTCCCGTTGGTAGAGCGTAAATCTCTAAGCTTTTAGACATACAGAACAGGGCTTTTCCTAGCTTCTGGAAATGACGACTGCTCATCAACCCAGACCTGGGTAGGGATTTACACAAGGCCATGCTAAATAGAACTGGTGATGAGAAGTACAAGTTCAGCATCAGATGGAGACCTTATTGGGATTTGCTGAGAATGTCAATACGTCTGTAAGCATTGACACAGGGAATTGTGTTTGGTATTCATCATTAGATGCTTAGCGGGTGACTAGTAGACAAATGCAATGCACATACATTTTTCCTACATCCAAAGAAAACGCCCTTGATTTTTTTTCTCCAGCCTTAAGTATGCAAGTACTCAATATGACCCTGCAGCGGCACTAAAGTTTGAAGAGTTAAATAAATGTCAACTATGTATTGGCTTATGAGGCCTGCATATAAAAAGAATGAAAGCACAACGAATTTCCCCCAAACGGCATTATGCATAACTAACACAAGGCGATAATGAAGAGCGTATGTTAAATTCCTCAGCAGAGCAGGGCGGGCTAACCTCCGAAACCCATTAAAAACAAAAATGGACTCAATTATAAGAAATGGGGAATAAATTACCAATTTGTACCACATAAAAACAAATGCAGCCGACTGTAAAATCCAACTCCATTAGAGAGAGAGAGAGAGAGAGAGAGAGAGAGAGAGAGAGAGAGAGAGAGAGAGAGAGAGAGAGAGAGAGAGAGAGAGAGAGAGAGAGAGAGAAACCCACAGTCAAACTAAAAAAAGGGAGAACAACAAAAGAACGAGATAGCTTAAGGAAATAATAGAGGATAGCATGTAATAATGTTGTATATAATTTCATCTCGGGGCCCTCTTCATTACAACAATGGTCCACCGCCTGAAAACGTATCATTAAACCAAAGCAGCTGAATAAATGCTGAACCCTATCTAGAATTTCCTACACATGGATAGCAGATGTACAATGTGTAACATCACACTACACACATGTAGACATGTGATTAACCTCAACGTTACACAACCGGACATAACATGCTGCAGCCACGCCGAGCCATTTGCATGAAGAAAAAAAAAGAACCGAGACCAAAGTGAGTTGAAACGCTCGAACGAATCGTGGCTTTCCAACCTACAGGATCTGTGATCTGCTCATGGGAGAGGATAGGGATTTAAACTCATCAGCGGCTTAGCGGGATCCGCAGCGCTGGCAGAGTACCCTCCTGGCTCACTCCAAATGAACACGCCAGGTCGCGCCCTAATGCAGCCACTCGGCGCGCTGCGTTTACCACTGCGACCAGACTCTAAAGGTGCAGTTCAGTGCACCGGGAGTGCCGGGCGACACACACACACACACACACACACACACACACACACACACACACACACACACACACACACACACACACACACACACACACACACACACACACACACACACACACACACACACACACACACACACACGAATGCACGCACACACACACACACACACACACACACACACACACACACACAACACACACACACACACAGACACACACACACACACACACACGAATGCACGCACACACACACACACACAACACACCACACACACACACACACACACACACACACACACACACACACACACACACACACACACACACACACACACACACACACACACACACACACACACACACACACACACACACACACTCACACGCACAAACGCACACACATATTCACACACAAATGCACACACACAAGACACTCACTCAGAAACACACACACGCACGCGCACACACGCACGCTCACGGAAACACACAGCGGAATTCATGAACATGCGGCGAGGGCGGGTGCCCTCGATGTGTGTCCAGCCGAGTGTTAAATCAAACTAAATTTCAGAGAGGGAGGGAGGTCCGACTGAGCCAGCATTCAGAGAACTCCTGACAGCCCATCGCAAATGAAGACAGATATAGTGGTCCTCCCCATTTAAAGGCACTAATCCGAGACCCGATGACGTAACAACACCCGACCGCCTGTGTTCGGTCGCCTGGGACTTACCTTTTGGCATGGCGCCCTACGTTAACACTGAGCTCTCTTTTGTTTGTACTTCAATTGCTTTGAATAAAGGGAAAAGCAGCGGGGCTGTCCATCACAGCAGAATAAGGGGCAGCGACAGCTGAGACCCAGCGTGACAGACGCGCCTACCTTTGAAGGAGAGGAAGACCCTGGGAGCAGAGAGGGGCTCGTTAGACGGGAGGAGGGTCCCGGAGGAGATGGCCAACAGGACCAGCAGCCAACACACTCGGTCCCCCTGCATAACGCTCCCTCGGTCTCCAAGCACTGCGCTTGGACAGTCCAGTAGCTGAAGGACAGACAGGTGGAGAAGAAAACCATCAAAATCAGGGGCAATCAGGACAATGTATTTGAGGATGCATGCAAATTATATGTAGGAGCATCATGGAGTGTGAATTACACGTGTAGTTTATTAGAAACTGGCCCCTTATGATATACAATTATATAAAAATACATTTATTTTTTTGTGTGCAGGATGGTTCTAGTCATTTATAAATCTAAATGTACGCCACATGCAACAGTTACTAATAATTTGGGGATAATTTGTGCTAAAGCAGACAGTCTCAAAGACAACAGAAGCTTGCAAAGTAACTCAAAAGAGTACATTTGTTTTCAAACCACATGATAAAATCCCAATGTTCTCGGTCAATGCATTCAAATCCTGTTGGCAAAAACTAAGAGTCACCATTGTTCGAGAGAGTGCATTTAGATATAACTTGCCTATTAGTCCCCAAACCCCACATCCAATGCTTTGCGTAAATGTACAGTGAAAATGTTTGTTATACATGTGTAGGCCTATTCAATCGGAGTATTGGTGTATCTTCATAGCTACGGCCATGAGAGGCGCCTTTTACGCATCATCTTAAGGAAAGAGCTCTACACATAAAAGTTCAACAGCCTATATTAATATTAATTCCAATGTTCCGAACCCATCACAAAACACAAACGTTTAAGAGGAAACTACATCCCAAGTATATACTCTTGAACCAACCTTTGTAATTAAAGCTTCGTTAGTGCAACATTAAACACGCGTTTTAAACGTCACCCATAAAAGCACCAAGGAAAGGCGCTGATCGTGAGGGTGCAGGGTCAATTGAAGACACAGGCTCACATTTCCTCTTAAACCCTCAAAGTGGACCTAACTCCACAGCAGACCCAAAGGCAAAACTCATCGCAGCAATTGGCAGAGAATTACACCCGCGAGTTAAAAGTAGGAAATGTATAACTAGAACATTGTTACAACTTTTTTTGAAACTCCAAAGTGACATGTCCCCACAGACGGACGCATTGTCGGGCTCCACTGTCGCACACAAGGAGCCAGTGGCTCGGGCTTTAAAGGCGCACGTGCACGCTTGAAAAGAAGCGCGTGCTCGTGTCACTTCTTGGCTCTCAAGTGCATGATGATTAAAAACTCATTTTCATTGGGTTCCTATTGCGACTGGACGGAGGACGGATTCAGAGGTTTGCATTTATATTGCACTGAGTAGACCGAATTTAGATATTACGCCTCCAGAATTTCTGTTATCTAATATATTCAACTTTAGTTATTGGAATAACATAAGTATATGCATAAATTGATTTTTATGCAATATTTAACAGGATTATCTAATTTCAGTTTAAATCATTTGTTTTTTTTCTCAGTTGGCATGCAATAGGGTTCACATGCACCACAGCCATAACCAAATCACAAAATCAACCGCCAAATTCATTGGTAGCGAACGGCTTGGAATATTAGGCTACAAATATTACTGCAGAGGAATATAATGGAGAAACGTGTAAAATAAATAGGTTTTTGTAAAGCTTACCTGTTTAGTCCCTGAGGGTGTTTAGCCTGTGGAATATTTTGATGGGGCAAATCAACATTTAGAAATCATCTAGCAGATCCTCTGAGCTCCTCCGTCAGCGGTCTATCCACAGCAGATGCCGTTTGTCCAGAACCGAACAAAGCTTGGACCCAATAAAGTTATCAACCCAACTTAAATTGAACGTATATCTCTTATGGCGGATAAATCCCTGGTCATCCGGTTAAGACGCAGCGTCTGAGTGGTCCTGTGAACGGTGGATGTGCTGCCGGGAGAAGTAGAGTTGCGCGCGGCAGCGTGGTAATGTAGTGCCGCGCGAGTCGCTCTGCAGGTGGACACACTGCGCTCTCGCGGCGCTAGACACACCCATAGGGCGGGAGCTTACCTTAGCGTCCGGCGGGTCTTGGTTTTAGTGTTCAGGACCGCTTTCCTAGAATTGTACACGTGGCTAATGTGCTAAAAAAACGAGGCTATGTCCTTAACGGTGAAGCAGTAGGACACTGATAAGATTTCAATCTTCGTGATGATTGGAGCTGGTAATGTTCGTTAACTGATATACGTTACGCACCGTATACGCATGTACGTATTTATTAGTCTGTCTCGTTCAGTTGAAAGTGTAGAGCAAAAATCCTTTCATAAATTACAAGAAACACTAGATATAACTAGTTAGAATTAAGCAGTCTTGAGAATACAAGCTTTTTGTGATGGCCTAGTCGTCCGAAAAAAGATGTGGCACACACGCAACACAGGAAACACAGGTGGTAGTTCATGAACTTTAATTCATGGACATTTTGACGTTTGTTGCAAGAGGTTAAGCCCATTCTGGGTGTATCACCTTGCCTTTAACGACAAGTCACAAGAACGTGGCATAACATGGTTTCCCTTTCTCTTGTCTGCATGCCTGTTGTAGGCTATATCAAGGGCCCTAATACACAGCAAGGAAGTATATATTATGTTCTCACTATAATCTTTCGTTATAGAAAACAGTTTAGCGAAACACATGAATTAGAAAATGTGAAAAAGTTACCTGTTAGGTAGTTAAACCAATAGGCTTTTCTAGAAATCCTATTCTACAAATAATATAGTGACTGAGATGATCCAAAGAAATCATTAATTTCTCTCGCTGACACACACACACACACACACACACACACACACACACACACACACACACACACACACACACACACACACACACACAAACCAACACGTACACACACAGCATCTGATGAGATGAAATGCTCTGGGTCTGTATAAACTCTGTCCCTTCAAAGTGTTAACAGAAGATTCAATTTCAAGATTTCCCATTGAAAATCTTTCCTGGCATCAGCCCCCAGTCCAAACGGCCACCGCCGCCAAACGGTGGGGGTCTTCCACGTCTCACATTGTTACACAGCTCTGCCTTCTCTTTCCACTTTCGTTCCTCTCCTCTCGTCTTTCTTCCTTTGTCTTGTGGCCGACAGCTGCATGTTGTTCCCTCTGATGCCTTCTAATCAACAATATTATCCCCATCTCCCAGCCACTGATAGCTTCACCATCTGTCTCTTTGCACGAGACAAGGGGAAAATAATGACTGAATCCCAGCACTCCTCTTCTACTGATGCTTCCTATTTAATTCTGCTTCTGCTTCTACTGCTTCCTTCTCTCACTGCTTCTTCTTCTTCTTCTTCCTCCCTAGCGTTTCCTCGGAGGCCGAACCCCCCACCAGGAACCAAGAAAGGAGATGTCTCCAAAGGCGGACGCTGCGTCCACCCGATAGACATATCGATACTGTTGACCGTTTGGATTGATATCATGGGGGGCTGCGGCAAGTGACTTTGGGTGTTGTGGTATGTGGTACTCCATAAGAGAGGGCTGGTTTAAATCGGAGGGAGATTTCCGTCTTCAAGCCTGAACTGTTCCTTTAAGAATAGACATCATACGTAATGTGAAATGATCGGCCTTCATTTATCACACGCACACACGTCAGTGTTAATTGTTAGTTAGGGATCGGTTGCTCGCGGTTCAACAAATCTGTAACCTATTTCTATTGTCCTCCGGGGTATGTCCGCAGGGCTGAATAGTTTTATTTGAACAAGGGAACACATGTACGCGTTTGTACTCCTTTGGAGTTTGCTTAAAAAAAAGGATGTTTCTCAAAAGGACAAGCTTGGCGGTTTGGTCATCTTTAAACAGGCCACACACAGCTCATTTCACTGAATGTCTGAATGTTTGCATGTCATGCAACATGCTACCAGGGGGGTTGTCATTGTGAGGGCAAGGGGTCACTCTGCCATATGACTTTCATTAGACTTACATTTTCTGCTGACCTCTCGCTATCAAAGCCAATGGGTTTACCAGCCACAGAAAGTATTGTTTAAGAGGCTGTGACAACCCTCACCTCTGTCTGTTGGCCTCTCCTCAGGACAGAGAGGTAATTAACAGCTGTTCATTACTGATGAGGTGCAGAAACAAGTGCTTTCCCAACACATATGCACACATGTCTGTGTGTATGTGTGTGTGTGTGCGTGTGTTCATTTCAGTGTGCAAATATGTGTTGGAACCATATGGTTATACAAAAAGAACCATACAGGCACACACACCAGGAAATGCACATTGGACACACAATGCAGTAGACACATTATCCTGTGCAAGGCAAGGTATATACCCTGACTACATTATACCCGATATAGGGAATGGCCCAGAGCACAGCATCGAGCAGAAGTGAATGAAGGTACATGTACCTGTCCCTCAACCTCACCGGTAGAGCTGTAACCTTTTGGTGTTGGAAGACATCATAAACTCACACTGTTTCTGCCCCACGTTGGCTTGTACGGCAGCATACTCATTAGCATTTAAATGGAAAAAAGATAGCACTTTGCAGAGTCATACCTTTGTCACAAAGCTGTCAGGCTGATGCTCTAGGACTCTGAGGTGGGCCTGAGAATTGTGGCTTTTTAAAACTGTTTTAAGGAGGGAAAATGTGCTACTCTACTGAAATCGCCAGTCATTTTCCCCCTCAAAGACCACATACTACGGTAGTTAAATTTGCCTTTCACCATCACTTTGGAATACAATGATTTTGTTAAAATGTAGGCTGCAAATTTAACATGGAACAAGGAAGCTCACAGATAACAAAAAAAAATTAGAACAATATAGATATTACACTAAAAGCCTCTTTTGAAAGTACATACTCTTAATGTTAAAATATGGCCACATTGTAGGTGGTTTACAACTATAACATTGATGACAGAAAGTCCCATTTCAGTGCTAGAAAGACAGGTTTGAATCCCACGGTGGTCCTGTTTGGAATGTGTTTGCCATGCTATCGCTGGTAGACAAACAGACCCGATTCTCTATGGATATGATCCATGTGTTTTCATGCTTCCCACCAACAAATCATCTAGCCTTTTCTTTGTCTGGGTTTCAGTGTTTCTTGTACACATACACTATTACTAGGCAGGAGCATTGCGGGTTTAAACATGACAGCTGTGCGTTGTCGTTGTTGTTAATGACACAACCCTGTCTCAGGATCTCTGGCCCATCCTTGGCTCCACCACCATGGGAAGAGGGCAGCTGTGGTGGGGAGATTTTGGAATGAATTAAAAGTGGTTTCCTAATGGGCTCCGGAGGGGCTGTCCAGGGCCTCCCTGTCTGCTGAGCTCGGCCCACCCCCGGTCCATGTAATACCAGAGGAGCAGACATTCAGACATCAGCCAGGCTAGAGTCCGCTGCATGCACCGACAATTGTTTTCCTCTCGCGGCGTTTTGGCTCTTGGTTAAAGGAGGCGACTTATGGTTTCGGTGCTTGCGTAACAGGTTTCCCACGCAGTGTTGTAAGTGTGGCGCTCCCAAATGCTACGCCTGTCAATGGTTTTCCTGGACCCTCCCATCTTCCTACCCAACCACAAGTCTTTGGCCATCGGGGGGGGTGTGGTGGGGTACAATGACAGATTGTACCTCGCGTGTTCATGCAACTCAATACACAGCAGACAGGAAGTGGTCAAGTGCGCTGAACCGATGTGGGCTGGTGAGCTGGTGGGAAACAGCGAAATGACTTTCCCATTGAAGCAGTGGCTTTGAAATCCAGAGACAGAGTGAAACCCTGCCTAAACCGGGTACAGTTGTATTTGTAGTTCTGACCACTATGTGTTTATGATTAACTTAGTTCTCCCCTTACACAAGGAGTTATCCATGGAATCTTTCTTTGTGGAAGAAGTAAAATGTACCGTAAGTAATACAAAAAACAGATGTATTTGTATCTACTCTGTAGCAACAAGGGTCCAAGTAAGAATGATACTCTCTCCAGGCAAGCTAGACCTGAGGACGATCCACATACTGTTCCTCTTCCTAGCCTCTTGTATGTGGTCAACTGGACTGGAAAAGGCCATGAAACAGGTGTCCCTTGGTCCCATGGGACAGCAGACAAGCTAAACCAACAGTTACCTACATAAAAGGCACTGTATTTTGGCATCTGTGAATGACAATTATTGTGAAATAGTATAACATAACAGGCTGTAACCCTTGTCAATTAGTCACACTATTCAACTCTCTGCTAATTCAAAACATTTCTCAAATACTTCCAAAACATAATATGTAAGAGAAGTTTGATGAAATGGAATTCAACACATCATGATGACCAATGGCTAGCTAGTCAAGAGGGCCAGCGAGCCAAAGAGCTGGTGCAAAGGGCTATGGCCCACCATGAGTAGTTACCACACTACAGTTCAGTGGGAACAGATACAGTAAGTTGCGATGGAAATTTGGTGTCCCTTCTAGGCGTGAAGAGAATAAGGACTTGAAACACACACAACAATGCCTCCACTGTCCTGCTTCTCTTTTGTGTGCAGTGCAGACACATGAAAGCGAGGGCCCCCAACTCTGGAGTCAAACCAATCTGCCTGGACATCTGTTCCTGGAATTTCCAGCACCAGTTGTGTTCTGTTCATCTCCTGCAACTTATGTGGAGACAGTATGGCGGATGGAGATGAGGCCCTTAACCGTGCCTCTCCCTGTAGCTTAGTCCTGAATTCAATTAGCTGTGGCAATGTTGTTCAGAATTATGTCACAAGTGCACAAGGTTCCCCTGTCATGCCTCGAAGATCCCTGGTCTTATCACTGTCTGAATGCATCTTGATGACGCAGCTACATTTTCACTCAAAGGAACCCAGTCTATCTGGAGTATACATTAAACTGACCAGCCTGATAATCAGTTGTTAATGGTGCTTTCCCCAGCATGCATTTTATGTGCTTGTTTTCTTTTCTCCCCTCTGTTCAGTGGTGTAAAAAAGGCACATTTCCCATCCCAGACTTTTACTGTGCATGTACAGTAATGCTCAACTTAATTACAGATGACCGTAATCCTTTTGATGAGTGTGTCATTAGGTTTCCTCAATGGGTCTGCAGCAAAACCAGCTCTTTATCTCTTCATGGTCCATCACTGAGAGACAGCGTGTCTTCCATCAAATCTGTCTAGTGTCTAGATAGATTTGCCAGAAGATCTAGTCTGCCAACTAAGGGCTGTCTGTATGTCTGGAGGATCAGTTAGCCTCCATGTCATCTAAAGTTCTGTCACACAGTTTAACCCTCCACTCTCTTAACGGTGGTGTGAATAAAGCTTACATCTTTCCTGGATTTTAAATCACAGAGCTGGGTGACAATGTGTGTTAATTCAACTCCACCAATAACAAAACCCTATTAGAGTTGTTATTTTACCCTACCTAGACATGCCAATATTGTGCCTTTACCAACCAGTCGTTTCGATCGAGGTAAATGACATCCAAAACCTCCAGGATGTCACTTCTTACACATTGAACACACACGTCCACATATATGCATACGCTCAGGGCTCCACACATTCATAGCACCCATAAGGCAGCAGCCTGTGTGTGTTGTCAGCCGTCTGAAGAGAGGCGGTGATCAGACTGCCCGTCGTGGATCTCATTAAAAGAAGGCCCCGGGGCAGAGCGTGACGGACAGGGGGATGTCACTCCTGTGCTGACTAGATTAGCAGAGTCTGCTGCCCCCGGTGCCTCGTGCCTTTGAGGTCCCAGAGCAGCGGGGTCCAGCCCAACCCACATGCGTGCCACCTCCAAAACCCCATGCCCACCCCACCACTACCTCCACCCTCCCAGCATCAAAATACCTCCAACCTCCCAGCCTCAAAATACCTCCAACCTCCCAGCCTCCAACTGCCTCCACCCTCCCACTACCTCCACCAGCCTGCCACTACCTCCAACCTCCCAGCCTCCAACTGCCTCCACCCTCCCACTACCTCCACCAGCCTGCCACTACCTCCACCCTCCCAGCCTCCAACTGCCTCCACCCCCCTCCAACTCAATCCATCAACCCTTTCACTACCTCCAAGCTCCATTCCTCCCACTACCTTTATCACCCTCCCACTAAATCCTTCCTGTCACTACCTCCACCATCCTCCCACTATCTCCCTCCTCCCATACTCCCACTACCTCTGAAGCTATTGTCACATTACTTTTCAATGCAGCGGAAACAACACAGTATGCTACACTGCAGAGGCTAACTGATAGCACAGCATGGCCTCGTATTTGTGTTGCGATGACACGTCAATTACTTTTCCTCTTCTGCTGTCTGGTTCTTCTTTCGGTGTTGTTGTATTAAAGGCAAGGGACATGTAATCATGCTTTGCCCTACTGTTTATCTCAACATTCCCATGGGTTCACGTCTCCAGCAATAGACCAATGGCATGGCGCCCGGGACCAAGGCCATGGATGGCTCACTTTGACAACCACGCTGGTCAGGGCTTTGCTAGATTCACTCCCAGCAGATCAGGATGCCCGAGGTTCCTTGGCACCCTGGTAGCACAAAGTCAATTTGAATAACGTCTTAATCCGGGGGGGGGGGGGGGCGGGCGGGTTGGACTGGAGGCCGTGGACTCCTAATTTGGACAAACCAAGCTTAATCCTCCTGGAAAAGGTGATCAGAAGGTCAATGAGATCCAAAATACCTTTTGAGTTTTTGACTGGGGACTCTTTGATATATGAGCAACCCTAAGAACTTGTATGAACCCCAGCAGCTTTTTATGTACCATGCAACATATGTCCTGGCAAATGAAAAGAGGCAACGTTAGGAGTAAACGTTGGAGTAACGCCACTGACATTATAACAGTCGCTGGATAACTAACTACCTACAAAAGACATGTTTTGTTTAAGGCTAATCGGTGTAACATGCTATGAATGTTCAAGTGTATTTGTGACTTCCTATCATGGCTGTGATGTCTGCTGAGGATTAGAGCTCAGCGCTAATCAAAAGCAGCGTTTGAGTGTGCTTGAAGCAAACTGCAAAGTTACGGGGGAGCATTAAAAGGTCATTAGAGAAAAAAGGAAGGCTTTGAAGTCCCTTCCATTGAGTGACTTGGAAGGTCAGAGAGGTTCTTCAGTTAAGGCATATTAGCTCACCTTTCTGAAAGAATTATTACATTTCTCGGGGCTCTGCAATATGAGCTTTCCCAGAGTGCCATGCTGCGACGCCCCTCCAGAGACAGCCAGGACCTTGGTTGGTTGTATCCTACGTGACCCCTGACCCCTCCAATACCGATTAACCAAACCCGTGTTTTGGAAAGCGATACGTATGGGGAATGTTGAGTGGCAGGTATGCTTTGTTACTACCTTCCAAAGTTTTCGATCAAATCCGTTGAGGATTCGGAACACGTTTCTTCCAAACCAATCGACAATGGAAGGAGGATGTGGTATTTTCTAAGGTAGGTCGTAATCCCAACCTATTAACTAATCCCTTCCTGCGCACCGCAGGGGTAACCTCAAACACAGCTCTGCCAGACCACCTTCGCCCCCATCTAAATTAATTTGTCAAGATGCGATGAGCCAAACAATAATGTAGGACTATATCAGGAGATCGCCGTACAGTGGGTTCATTAGCAAGAGAGGAAATCGGAAATACAGGTTGACACATTGGACACATTCTATGTACAATATAATACTTGATCAAAGGGAAGCATTCTTTTTGCTTAATAGCTCTCAGTAGAAAACACAAAAGGCATCTGCGTTAATTCCCTTTAAAGGAAATCTTTAGCCAGTGGGGAGAGAAGGAGGAGGGAAGGGCTCGGGCACGGTGGGGAATCTGGTACATTCTCCCCTTGTGCCAATACTAATGAGAAAAGCTTATAAATGCCTCTTAGCAATCAACACATGCCGCTGTGAAGCCTGTAGCAGACATGCTAGGAGACACAGTACAGGGCTGGGAGGAAGAGGGTTCTGTATACATAGACAATGAGCTTTTCTGTCATTCTGATCATACAACTACGATGGGGGGATGAGGGGAAAGACCCTTGCATATTTTGCAATTAGACCGTAGTTGCTGTGTGTTTGTGTAATACAGTGCAAGTCTCTTTTTGTTTGTTGAAATATCAATAGGAAAACACTGGGCCGACAGCCCTGCTTGCAATCATTTTTGGGCATCCATTGCTCACAACGCAGCGCAGGTACGGCGGTGAATTAAACAGCAGGTAAGCGCTAGACTCCCTTCCAACAAACTCTAATCTTTCCTATTGCTAATAGATTCACAGCTGGACCATCTGCAATCTGCATCTTTTCCTCATTAATTTTTAGCTGGGGAGCCAGCGTGCAATCACAGCGGCATCACCAGAGAGGGGAATTATCAGCCAATCAGGCTGCTGTCTTTTGCAGGTTGACGCGGCGTTCATGTTTCCCTCATTTGACAGTCACTCGGCGGGATACCACTTACTGCCTCCGACGTGGATCGCCTGTCATCCCGCTAATGCAAAGCGACTGCCGGAGCCGTGTAGGAAATCAAGCAGGTCTTTAGCGTCGCTTGTCGTTAATGCCCAGTCGGCTGAAAGAGCAGGGCCTCTTGATAGAGCCTCTGATCTCTCACCTATATAAGGTCTGACTACAGAGGGGGTTTGGTGCTAGGAGGGGTGTCGGGGGAAGCCGAGATTGTCAAAGACAAGATGACATGAAGGTAAAACGTTTTTTGGAACCGCCTGTGGTGGAGGCGTAGAAGTCGTTGGTTCCTCTCCTTCATATCATCCATTCCAGTTCTTTCCTTCCCATTGGTCCGGAACGAAATCTCACACAGCACGAGGTGTTGTCGTCTAGAAAGGATTAAAGATTAAAGATGTTTCACCCACCACACACTTTTTTCCCTCTGTTCACCCCTGCAGTGTGTGTGTGTGTGTGTGTGTGTGTGTGTGTGTGTGTGTGTGTGTGTGTGTCTGTGTGTGCGTGTGTGAGAATGAGAGGGAGAGAGATCAAGAGAGTAAGTGATTTAGAGGAAGAGAGAGAGAGAGGGCACCTTTATGAGCCGATCATGCCTGACAGCCCAGCCTGCTGACACGGTGATGGTTTTAGTTTGAATCCACCCCACGCCCCACTAACACCATCACCACCACCACCTTCACCACCTCCACCACCACCACCACCACCACCACCATAGTGATAGAGGCTAACAGTGGACTGGGATCCAGTCCGGAGTAGGGGGACGCTTGTTCACCTGTGGTAAAAAAAAACAACAACAACCAAATGCCTCCGTCTCTCCGCTGACTCCTCTGCTGTCGCAGTCTCCGCCGTTGTTGTTGTTGTATCCCAATCGAGCAGTTGCCATGGCTACGCAAACCGTGCGACTCTCTCTCCTCTTGTGCGAAGGGGTACAGCGGGATAACGGCGGCACACACCCTGGCGTCTACAGACACCGTCTTGAAAGAACAGCGGGCGAACGAACCGTGTTCATCACAAGCTGCATTTTCCGAATCATTCGAAACACATTTTCTCCAGGACCCTAGCGTTGTGGCGGTGATCTCTGACCTGCGGTGAAATCTGTCTGCTCGCCGTGTTTCCTCCAACCGTGACCCAGAGCCGTGACATCCCGTCTGGCCTTCCCATTAAAGTGGTCACGCTCTCTCTCCCACCCACCCCCCCACCCCCCCCGCCAAACCCACATCTCTGCGTCCCCCGGGGCCAACATGCATGGGTGCTGCCTTACACAGGCATCAACCCCACTCGTTGTTGTGGTAACAATCGTGTTTGTGAATGGGTCAGGTGTAGCACACTGTGCCTTCTCCCCCATGCTGTCCCAGCTCAGAAACATGCAATGACCTCTGGCTGTTCCTGGCTGCCCTCCCTCCCTGGACCTTGATCAGGCACTGCTGAAATGAAAAACACTGAAGAAATGAAGCTGTTTTCGTGTTGAGAAAAGACACGACATTTCACTCACTTCCCTAAACGTCCTGCACTAAATCCATCTGTGATCGGAGAGATCGCACTCAGGGACGCATGTGTAAAAATAGTACTGTTCTAAAAGTAGAGCCTGTTAGGGAAATGAAAAGATAAGCGGAGCGAGAGCACCTTCGTACGAGACACAGAGGATATGATATAAGTCACCGTTTAGATGAATCTTCAACCGGCTGAAGTGTAGACGTGGCGTCTCCTGAGACACAACACTGAGGGGAATAGAGAGAAGGCAGCCTCCACCAAGCCATGTGTACCTGGCTGCCTGCTGAATTATTCATCAGCGTAGACGGGACGTCTTCATGTCTTCCTTGCATGATGCTGTGGACGACTGTGGCATACCTACAGCCCAGGGCCCTTTCTGTATGGAACCCTGTCTGTATGGATGCCTGTTGATGGACATGTGCTGAAACTGCCACATACACATGCAAGTGCTTGCTTTCAGGGTACACACACACACACACACACACACACACACACACACACACACACACACACACACACACACACACACACACACACACACACACACACACACACACACACACACACACTCTCTCACACACACACACACACAGCCAATTGAAGACACACGCTCGTGCACACAAACACTCACATACAAAAACATACAATGGCAGCCACTCACATACACACAGTGACACACTCAAAAACACACATAGACACACACAGATGTACACTCATGTGTAAACACACCAATTCCAACTATCACACACATACACACACACACAGCTACAATGACACACACACACACACACACACACACACACACACACACACACACACACACACACACACACACACACACACACACACACACACACACACACACACACACACACACACACACACACACACACACAAGGGAGACAGATAGGGGAGAAAACAATTTCATAAACATGTACTCAGGATGATTGCTTGTTAGCTCCCTAAACCATCCCTCTTTGGAATTCTGTCACCTGTTTATGCAGGATAGTGTTTCCATGGAGACGAAGCTGCAAGCAGACTAATGAGCCAGGGTTTGTGTGCGTCTGTGAGCACGTGCTTGTGTGCTTGCGTGTGAGAGTTCGCGTGTATTGTGTGTGTGCGCGCGTGTGTGTGTGTGTGTGTGTGTGTGTGTGTGTGTGTGTGTGTGTGTGTGTGTGTGTGTGTGTGTGTGTGTGTGTGTGTGTGTGTGTGTGTGTGTGTGTGTGTGTGTGTGTGTGTGAAAGTGCTGACACGTTTGTGTGTGTGTGCGCCTGTTCCGACATTTATCAGTGCTAAGGAACAGGCGTGGTTAGGTATGGTCACGCATGACGCCAGCATTGGTCAGTGGAGTGCAGCCGAAGATTGGAGGGAGTGGTCTTAGTGTGGCTCAAAGGATGCTCTACTATTTAAAAGGGATTTGCATTGGTCAAGATCTGAAAATAATGAAGCAAATCTCTTTATATAGTAGTTAAGCTACTTCAGCCATCAGCCAGTTATTATCAATATTGTAGTTATGCAATGATGAAGGGGGCTTACCCATTGGCTGGGGAAATGAATGTACACTGCTGTCATATTTAAAGTAATTTAGTTTTTTAAACAGAACATCCTTTCACTTTGTTGAAAACAAAAACAACAGCTCATGTTGCACCTAAAGTTATTGTGTTTCGGGAGATAAAATGTGATAAGATGTGATCTAATACCCCAGAGCCAGCACAAATCCCATTACTGTAGAATATGCAAGGTAAGTACATACTGTACTTATTTTGGGGACGTACAGATGCATTGTTGATGTGTTTCTCAGACAGCGGTTGGAGACAAATGGGAACGGTTATAGCTGCTAATGAGGCTCTATAGGCAGTGGCGGTTTTAGGTACGGGCGAACCAGGCAGCCGCCCGGGGCGCCAAATCACATGGGGGGCGCAACGAGCAGAAAAAAAAAAACTCGCTGCGTAACGGTTTTCAATGAAGTATATAACATTGTGTAGAGGAATTGGTGTTTTGGCGCCCCCTCTGGCTGCAGCCGCACCTGCTCTTTGAGAAGGTGCCGTGCCCAGACGGAATGAACCCGTAGGGTCACGATACAAACCCCCCTCCTATCGTGACCCTACAGACTTCAGTCCAGGTATGCCCGGGGCGTAACTGGACGTAGAACCGCCACTGCCTATAGGCCAGCTAAAGCTGAGACACTTGCGTGATTCTTGGCTCTTCCTTTGAAGAGTCATTCTGAGCAGGTCCTCTTCAACTGATGCTTCCTGTGCTGATCACTTCATCTAAATTGCAGTTGATCTCCAATTCCTGGAGAGCAAGCAGGACATCATGGCAAACTAAGATAATGTCGTCAGCTGATGACTTATCCTGAAGGGAATCTGGCTGTTCATGCGTATTTCCCAGCTTGGAATGGCTTCCTAGAAATTACCTCATTGAATTCCGGAAAAAGCTTTGCTTTGGTGAAAGGCCACTGGTCATTTCACATGATCCAAGAGGATAAGATACAGCCCTCCATTTGCAACAGCCTCACTGACATCAGTGTGCGTGGACAGATCTGTGTGATTGATTCACTGTCACAAATGCTTGTTTGTTTTCAAGTTCCTTCCATGTTTGACCTCAAGATACTATCTATGGGTCAACCGATCCATGTCAATTGGTCTGGCTCCTCTGCTGGCTATGTTCTTTCCATATCTCCCAGAAGCACCCTTTGCCCGGGAAATTAAAGAACTGAATAAGTCTCTATGATATCATCCCTTACGCTGAACTCTTCTTCTGTATGAGTCTTTCTAGGGTACGCTGAACTAAGCAAATGGAGATGGAAATGTCTTGGCTGAGGTGTGGGATTCTTGTGGAACCAGTTGCAGCTCAAGCACACGGTGGGAGAGTGTGTGTTGGGAGTCGACGTTCTGTTGGTCTGTTGACATCTGGCATGCAGAACCTCATTGCATAAGGCCCGGGATCCAGGCGTGCTACCAAGTCCCAAAACAGTCTATATGTTGGGCAGGGGTCCTGAAAGAGTGACCTCTTTTTCTGGGGAATGCAATGCCAGCATGTTGTTAAAGGCAATGGCAGCAAATGTCTCCCCCGCCATCAACAACAGCGAGCACCTCTGCCCGCAGACTGACAGCCAGGAGTTGACATGGGCAAGGGGCACGAGTTTCTCTGACAAGACGTAGAAACTGAAGAACACGTCGAGACCTGATGCGGTGCAACCGTCAGACGCTTTTGGGGCTGGGGTTCACCTGTAAATTGACAGTTGCCTTGGGAAGTGCAGGGTGGAGGGAGAGGAGGCTGGTGGATGGAGCAGTGCTGAGCAGTGCAGGGGTAGAGGGGGTGTTAGGAGGCAGAGGTTCTGAGCTTCCACATAAGATGGCCATGGACCAAGTGAGTGATTGAATGGTGCTGACAACACGAGTCATCTATGAATATGATTTTCATGTTAGAAACCCTTCAGAAGAAATGGAAATGATTTCAACTCCTCAATTATGCAAACATTTATTTAAGTGATTTATACGGCCATATGTATTTAGCTACACTATGCATTGTGGTTAACTCGATTCTGAGCTTTCGACGTCCATTATATCTGATTGACCAGGAGATCCATCCAGATCCAGAACCCTAAATCAAGGTGCCAACCATGAATATTCCTGAAAACTTTGTTTGTTTTATCACACAGTCCTGTATTTCTTTGGATTCTTTGGGACACACATCAACAGCAGTGACACAATTCATAAGTAATTTCATCAACAATCAATCGTAGAGCTGTCTCGAGGACAGAAACCCAGTCCATGTTAATCACTGCAACACATCCAAACATGGATTAAACTGTGTTTCAAACAGACCTTATGGAGAGACAAAAATGAAAATAGTTATCATTTTGTTTAATTGGTTTGATGTAACCATATCATTATGAATGTATGTTCTATACAATGTCTTTTTAGAACTTATTCAATTAATTATACACCCCATGCCTGGAAATCTGTGAGCTAATAAGAATGCATTTCACATAGGGGATGAGGCCCAACAGGTTATCTGATAGGTTTCCCTGCAGATGTGAGTCCAGTCTATGTGGTTCTAAACCCTCTGTGGAAACCTATGGCCCACACAGGCACCATCCGTGATCGGCCATCTGGAAGGTGGAAGACCTAATGCAGTGCAGGGTGACAGAACCCTGGCTCACTAAGCGTGCAACCAAACATCACAACGGGTGTGACCTTCTGTGTGGGAAGGAAACCTCTTTATGGCCAACACGTGTGCATGTGTGTGCACGTTGTGATTGTGTGTGTGTGCATGTGCTTGTCCTTATGTGCACATGTGTGTGTGTGAGCGGGGGTGTATAGTGTAGTGAACTTCTGACTAAAGTTAACCTGACACCGCTAAGATTTGTGCTTAATAAACTGTCTGCCCTCAGCAGCCTAAAGGAAGTCCATTTGGGTGGAAGTGATAAACAGTAAGCAGGCACTGAAAGTTGACCTTTTTGTTTACATTTCTGTACGTCTCAAGTCTTAATAAATACTCAATTTGATTACTGTATTAGATAATTGGGTTCACACAAATCAAGTTCTACCCAGATTTAGTTACCAAGACAACAAAAACAACATCTTCTGTCGGTTATCTACAAAATCAAAGCATTGGCTTTTCCCTCTATGATGTTTCGACTGGGTTGTTGGAATGCAGTGGAAGGCATTGCTGAGTCGGCACGGCAAGGGGGAAAGTGTAATTTGGGGTATGTAGCAATAAAGTGTTTCAGGTTTCAATACAAAGCATGGCGCGCTGAACACTCTTTTTAAAGGCTTGTTTGAGTTCCCAGCACCAGGGGCTACTAAACCTGGCAGTGATGTCAGATTCAAATTAAAACAATGCACAATGCTGCGGTAATGTTCCTCCTCGACTCTCAGTAGTTATTTTATTTTCCTCCTCATACTATGCTGTTTGATATATTACAAGGTATTATTTTTCTTTCTTTTGTTAAAGAAAGAAATTGTCAAATAGTTTTTTTTGTAAAACTTCTGCTACCTTTGAGGATATGTGAATAAAGCTCTTTGAAGCAGGTCCAGTCCATCTCGATACATTGAGAGCAATTGAGAACATGAGGACACATGTTTTAGGCTGCCATGCATATGTGATCGGACTAATGACTTGCTTGTTTAGGAGCAAATAGAGCAGTGATAATAGCTCTACTGATAACACATGGTCATGCCAATCAGATCCAGCCAACATTGTGACCGCTTATACTGAACATTTTGCCTGTATTTTGAAGTTAATTAGTTGACTATAATTAGATAAAGATAAAACAAAATTGAAGTCTAAATCTGCCTGGATTCTTAATCAAAAAACCTCATTAAGATAATAAATCGAAGTGTATAAGCTGTAGCAGAACACAATACCAGAGCAACATATTGTAGCTTTTTTTATATTCATATCGCTAAATATATTACCATTAAGAACCGCATTCATAAAGATTGCATTTTTATGAGGAAAAAAAGGGCTCTGCAATTGCAATAATAAGCAAATGTTGCTTTTAAGCATACAGGCTGTTTAAAAAGGAAACGCTAGGAAAAACATGAGAAGGCACTCGCTTAAGTCAATGGTTTTATGAAACAGTTTCATCTGTCTTTCATTACGGTTTTCGCGATCTATACATACTTACATCTTTGAAGAGCAAGGATAATAGGGAGAGCCGCCGTACACTGACATTCCGCTGTGGTCTGTAATCTGTGGAGATTCCTGAGCTCTCATATCCGTCCTCTTGTTCTTTACACAGGGGCCTCTCGGACCCAAAAGGAGCCCAGTACCGAACCCCAGGGTGGTGGAGGGCCTGCAGTGGGCAGGTCGGTCACCATGGCGATACTACTGATGACAAGAGAGGACGACCTTTGACCTCAGCCCAAGGTGGATATCGTCAACAATTGTCTCGTTTTAAAGAGGGCAATGTGCTCGTGGACAGGTAGGATTTAGTGTATGTTGGCAATCTAGTGCTCAGCTTTATATTGCTTCACTTCATGTCAATAATATTTTTTTTGCAAAGTTAAATGTCAATGCTAAAATATGGATATTAATTTATAACATACCAATTTGTCATTTGTATATCTGTGTTCCTATGTGACAAATCGAATGGGCAACAGCGTTGTGAAGTAAAAATATGCTTTCTGATTCAAATAAAACATCACAAATAGAAAAGTGACAACTGTGTCTCAGGTAACAAAATTATGGAAGTTATTGTCCAAGTATAGGTACATATTTCTGCTAGCCAGGTTGTTAGCTTGAAATGCTCCCCGCCTGAACGAGACCTCCTCCCAGCCTGACCTACTGGGAGAGACAGCCCAAGGGATGCTTCACATGGGGGGGTGGGGGTGACCCCTGGTGTAAATGCTCCCCCAACCCCCTGCACACGTGCGGTAGAACACATCAACTGTCAACCTGCGTCAGTATGAATCAACCTAGCACCCACCCACGCACAAACACATCTACACCTGCATGGCGGTCCAACAAACACACTTTCTACTCCAGTCTTCACGAGCCCCGCAATGTGTCAACACACATTTCCTCCGCCGCGGGAAACCGAAAGGCTTGCCTCCAAATGAAAAACGACCGCAAACCGCCAAGAGAGAGAAATTGTTTTTAGTGGGGTTTTTTTGTTGAGGCTTTGCGGTTTTGAATTTTAGTCCTATAGCCGGTGTAGTCGTATAGATTCTATGCATGGGACAAATCCCTGTTTACAGTGATACATTCGATGCCTTGGCATGGCACTAAAGCAAGGGATGGGGTGGGGATATTCTTCGGAAGTGTTTACAGCTCCCCTGACGTCCCGGCCCCCCTCCCCCCCCCACCCCGTCCAGCACTCTAATTACAGAGTCCTTCGCATACTGGCCACCACCGCTCACGCCCCCCCGTCCCCCTGCTTCAAAGGGCGGGGGGGGCGGGGGGCGCTCCATTCACACCGTCGCTTCATGAGCAGAAAGAATAACAGCCACAGCTGTCGCCCTCGCGTCAGAGCGGGCCACATCCAGCCAAAGGTCAAGGGTCAAATGGAGAACAGAAACCTCATGTTTACCTGATCTAAAAAAACCACCAAGAGCAACCCATGAGACGGGAGATAGATAAGGTGTGTGTGCCAAGCTTTATTATATTATAGAGGTACACAGCGGGCGAAGGTTTGTGTTGCGCGCGCACCCACACACTAGCATGCACACACACATACATACTCATACACACACACGCACACACACACACACACACACACACACACACACACACACACACACACACACACACACACACACACACACACACACACACACACACACACACACACACACACACACACACACACACACACGATCACACACCAAACACCCTGCACAGCCTTGGGACTGCCCAATGAATGCAAAAACCCCATGAAGTCGTGGGGGTTTTGCATAACTGTATTCACTGTAGCCCGTGGCACTGTATGACATTCAGCCTCCGCAGAATCCCCCCCCCCCCCCCA
>OLKM01000271.1:255708-258208 GCA_900291075.1 Melanogrammus aeglefinus | reverse complement strand
ACCATGATTTGAGGAACCTGCCTGTCTCGTAGCATCATGCTATGCTCTGAACCGGCTGTCCCCATGCCCATGGTTCCAGGCTGTATAGCCAGGCAGGTGCAGCAGAAGCCTCCCTCTACAGACAGTCCCTTCTGTGGGTGACGCTTCTCGGGGACATGAGGGGCTGACCTTATCAGCCTCTGTGTTGGTGAAGATCCGTCTGAATGTGGGCTCTGCATCTGAACTCTTTTTGTTTTGATTACCACTGACTGTGTTATCTTTGTCTCGGGGAGTCCAGCGCTAAGAGTACTTAGCGGCGTCCAGAAGGGGGACAGACGGCACGCTATGGCTACGGGTTATCATTTAGCATCAGACATGCGTGACCCGACTTGGATGCGGTAGTCTGCATCTCTCGCCTAGGTTACGACATTAAAACCGCACTCCCATTGCTTTGCATGCAAAGCAGTACTTGTCGTGTTGGAACGCAAAAACAACAATTTAGTTCCTTTCAGTTTCCAGGAAAGCATGTCTGTCTTTTAATAGATCTCTCAGAGTATGATGTTGTTGCTACAGCAGCCAAGACCTTCATTTCTGAAATGACAGAATTTGAAATACCGTCATTAAGCCTAATCGCTGTTTTCTTGTTGAATGTTTCCTTGAGGTTGGTTGGTATTTTCTTTACAAATTTCAAGCATTTTCAATCTGCAGCATAGTGATGTCCCCATACAAATGACCCGCAAACAGTATTTCAACAACTGTTGTAAAATAAGAATAACATGCAATATGGAAGTACACATCTCTTTATTATAGATGAATATGAAAGCCTTGTCCCTTTGGGACCGTCAAGACTACCATGGAACTGGGTGTTTGTGTTAGTTCATTTGCTAGTCCTACCATGGAAACAATGATATGTTACATCAGATTTACATCTCTGAACAAAGAACACCTCAGTGCTCTTATTTGGAGAGCGCTTTTTGCCATACATATCAAGAGACTCTACAAGGGAGTGCCAGCCAAACCGAGGCTATATTAAATACATTTAAAGAGTTTAAACACGCAAACTTGTAGTACTCAAAGCTGATATAAATACAACTGTCTTAATAAAACACGGTTGCTATTGATTGGCCTAACTATTAGGATTATGAACCCAAAACCACAACAAAGCTCTAAATCCAAAGACTACCTACCGCAATTGCAGCCCAGGGTCATTTGTCAACACAGATGAGTCTAATCCTAGACTCTCTTCCAGAGAGCATCCCTCTCCTGTGATCACTACACGCTTGGCTGGGGAGTGGGGGGGAAAGCCGTGGGATACCAGAGTGAGTTCACATACATGCAGCACAGGAACTCCCATGGCTCCTGGCGTCTCTTCATAACCTCACCAGCCTCAAGGATGAAGCAGGAAAAGGCTGAGCGACGCTCCAGAACCACACGGGCGTCCTCGCAGGCAAAGGCACGATGTGGAACCAGCTTCATGGTCAAATCATCACGCAGAACATGGCAATAACAATAAAAAACTGATTTCTCTCTCTCTCTCTCTCTCTCTCTTTCTCTCTCTCTCTCTCTCTCTCTCTCTCTCTCTCTCTCTCTCTCTCTCTCTCTCTCTCTCTCTCTCTCTCTCTCTCTCTCTCTCTCTCTCTCTCTCTCTCTCTCTCTCTCTCTCTCTCTCAGATGATCCCTTAAACAGCACCTCATTCGTTTTAAATGGTGATTGATGTGCTCTGTGCTGATATGCTCTGAAACGTTAACCCATTCCTGTGTATTATCGGCCATTTTTCATTCGGCCTGTGTAAAAAGACGGCCCCAGGAAGCGGACGACGTTCCCCTCCGTGGAGAGGGTTGATCCTCATCTGAAGGACGCCAGCTGTGTGGCCCTCGGTACGTATCAGGAGTTGATAATGAGCCTGCATTAAAGTATCGTTCATGGTGGGTGACGTGTGATAATATGCAGCATTAAATGCCAAGTGTGTGTTTTCATCGTGAGCATCTGCCCATATGGTGAAATGTGAGGCAGTGCGGAGGGAATGGCGGTGGGTTCAATGACACTGAGTTCACGGGGCCGTCCTCTCCGGGCAGGAGGTTGCAAGCGGTCGGTCGGATGAATGGTGGAGGGGCCCGGTCGGGGTCGGGTTTGGGACCTGTGCTCCAGACGCCCCGGACAGGCCAGACGTTACCGCTGCCGTGCACGCGGCGGCGGCGGCGTGTAATGCCCTGTTGGATCGCGTTACGGTCGAAGTCGTCGATCTCCCCTGCTCCGGGCATTCCCTCCGCAGCGAGCCCAGGGATGGGCCCTGGTCAGGCGATCTCCCCCTTCATCCTGCTGCTTCACACGCTGCCGATGGTGGTGTCATCCGCCGGCTTTTGCCCGGCGGCCGCGTCTGTGAAACCCGAGAGCTGCCTCTGTACGGGCTTGGCACCGGGAGGTGAGAGGGGAGGCTGGGGGGCTTGTGAAGGGGGAACGCCTCCCGTCCAGCCCCCCCCCCCACCCGGCACCGACAGACCGTGGCTTGATGTTCCGGCG
>OLKM01000271.1:188208-250708 GCA_900291075.1 Melanogrammus aeglefinus | reverse complement strand
ACCGGGGTCACCATATGGTTTTGCCAAATAAATGACCGGCCCTCTCAGCTATTGAGCTTACTCTAGCATAAATCTAACAAATCTTCTTCTTCTGTGTTATTTCTAACTTTTTTTTAAACATAAACAGGAACTTCTAATGCAATTGATTGTCCTTTTGGTAGAAGCCCCCAGTGAAACCTCCCCCCTCCCGTTCTACAGCTCAACCATCCAGCATGGTTCCCCAGGTGTGTTATTACTGTAGTGGCTCATTTCTCATTAGCTTGGGTCCTACTCTGGGGCTGTCCGAGGCACTGCCTGCAGGGAATCTTGGGGTAACAAGCAGGAGAACCCTCTCAAAGAGTGGCATGTGGATTACTGTGCAATAAAAACCCAAGGGGTGGGTTGGTGCTTTGACAAGGTTGCCTTCATTAGCCGGACTAACCTTTAAGATGTATGGCTGCCTCTCTCAGTGCCCTGGGGGCTGTTATGACTGAGAGGAAGCTGGAACAAGACTTGTGTCAAATACGCTGTCAGCGGGCGACACAGCAACAACTTGGACTCGGCCAAGTGGCATAAAGAAAAGTACCACCCGGGAGATTTTGTGAAAAGAACTGCAAGGAAGAAAACTGTGTTTTTGTTTTCCTTTCTCTTCAAACTTTCCTTTAAGTGTCTGGTGGGGATCTTAATGTTCAGCGATTTCTATGTTTATGGACCATTGAGGCCAAAGTCAAAGCCCTTACAGTTATGTTCACGACAGTCTGGTGCAATAAAGCCTATCTTTGCAAATTAAGCCAGGTTTTTTTCTTGCCGTAAAAAGATGGACATTGGATACCCCAGACCAACAGACATATCCAACAAAAAAGAACAAAATAGTTGTCCTAAATGTCCTCTATGGTCTGTGAAATAATCCTGATTCCCTTCGTTCCATCCCGCAAAGATCTAACTTATCCCTGAAGTGTAGAATTCCAGGTTGTGCTATGGGCGGTATAGGGTGACCTGAAACTAACTGGAAGAGGCTGTGGAATTCCTCAACAGGAATACACATTGATGTCAGATGCAGGAGGCTGTGGATGAGGCTTTGAATCTGAAGCCTTAGTTCCTCGCTGGATGTTTTTTCGGGTTAACCCGATGCGGACCACGCCACGCTTTCATCCAACCACATCACACCATGGGCCTGCTCTGTCTCCATTACTATGTGTCCCTCGTTGATTATGACTCTGCCCAAGGATATCAGATGTGGATTTGGCGGGTCCACTCTGGTTTCAGCCAGGAATCGGTAGTGTCCGGCCCTTATCTGGCCAGCTTGCCTCAGGACAATCCCCCACTCAGGTGGGGTGGCAAACAAACCTTTGTCTCTTTAATTTCCTCCCCCTTGCTCTCCTGCGCTTTCTAGGTCATGGCTGCTTCATGCATGCCTCCTCTGCTGGCCAGAGGCCCCAACGAGGTCCAGATGTGCTCCAGATGAGGCCCGTGTCTGATAGAAGAACCCTGGACAACCTGAGAGGAAGGTTTCATCAAGCTGTTTTCCTATTTGATTTTTAAAAGGGGTCCCGGCGTGGTGATGACACGCCAAGGTTTGAACAGAAATGTAAACAAGATGTTTTCAATAGTTTAGAGTTCAGATCAAAGATTCCTCTCAAAGTATTTTTCAGCAATATCACATATAAAGATATTTGGGTGCAGGTAAGGGTTTTCTACGTGATCCTGCCCTAGTGCACATAACTGTAATGGTGGTTCCTATGCCGTGATGGAATTCAATTCTACAACTTTACAACTTATAAACTGTATATTTAAATGTAACTATTTCACTCTGGACTGAAAATCGCCTTAAGAGAGGAAGCTGGTCTTTATTTAAACAAAATCACTTTTGATTCTTCCATGACGTTCAGCAGTTTATTGTATGTTGATGTGTAATTGCCCATGTTCAATAAAAGTCCCTATAAAACGGGTATCTTATTGTCAGATGTTGAATGCAGATGTGGCTGTTTGACGGGTGATGAATCTTTATGGGGAAGACGATCAAGCGTGAAGAATGCAGCCAGACAGCAACCAAGATTGAAGATGATTTGGGGAGCTTTTTCGGGAGGAAAGGCTGATTAAACCCTAAACACTGTTTATTTTATGTCCATGTATTTAGTACTACGTAAGCCACATGCGCCTATTCCAGCAAAATACAAGTTTTTACCCAACATGTACATTTCCTTTGTTTGAACTCTTTTTTTTTCAGATCGAACGGAGAGGCGTCATCATTGACCATTGTCTAATACAAGAGAGTACGTCTTCATACATGTTTTTTGAAACATCAACTCAGTTTAAATGTTCCTCACTTAAAAATGTTGACCTCATACGTCATTGGTCCTTTTTGGACCAATGGAGAACTTAAATCCCTGACCAAAGAATCCAATGTTCCAACTTTTTCACGGAAACTGATCTTGCAGACTGCAAGCACACGTATGAATCAGTACTCTGTCACATCAGAAAAAGCCGAACATGACGGGTTCCCCTTTAAGTAAACCCATTCATATTAATGTATTTCACACATGGAACATGCTGACCCAAGCACCAAGGCTGCACATTTGCAGAAGGTGTGACATTTACTGTAGGGGGTCCGGGGTGGGGGGGTTGGTACCCTGTACCACGGGTTCAAATCCTATGGGTTTCATTTTTATTTCACCAGAACTCCAAAAAAGAGTGATTTGTGGTTAAAGTTTGAGCAGGCTAATAAAACAGCAGGGGGCAATTCCATTCCAAGTTGTTTGTTCAAGGGTGCTCAAAATGATGGTGTGGAGATCAGATGGAAACGTCCTGCAGTCTTTGGGGGTCGGCACCTCAGAGAGCTATTGACGCCTACGCCGTTAAAACCAAGTGTTCACAACCACTGGCTTAATTGGACAGGTCCTCCAAAATTCTCAATATCTATTTACTTAAGCAAAAATCGATACAATAATAATATATTAATAGAATAATATATACGATTACATTGTAAAATACAATGTATGCGATGAATACCTTACCCTCCTGACTCTGGGGGGGGCGGGGGGGAAACATTGTGTGTCTTAAGACCCCCCATACTCCACAACAATCAGAACTGACTCTTGACCCCCCCAACCCCCCCAACCCCTAGTTACTACTACAATAATATAGTTACTACAATTATCTTTAATTAGATACCACTCAAACAAACATTTGACACAAAATTGCTTACAGGGGCACATTTCAGGAAGCGGTATCTATGGGGTAGAAATGTGTCTGTGTTATTATTATTATTCTAGCCGTACTACTCCATCTGCCAGAGAATCTGTGGCTCACCTTGGGTCAACATCCACTGTTACATTAGTGTTGACATAGCACATCTCAGCTCAGTGGGATCAAGTGGTGTACATAGTATTTGGACACGGTGCAAGAGGTTAATATTGATGAAACCAACCAAACATATGAAAATTAACCCCGTTTTCAACGTGATGCAGTTTGTACCAGTCCGTGCTAAATGGATTGACTGGGTTTTAAGCATAGATTCGCCCTTACCAAAGCAACATGACCTAACAAAAGTCAGGGGTGCTAAAAAGTTTCATGAAAGGTTTTATATGAACGCGCATGAGACTATGTAGCGTAGTACAAAAATTGACTGTCAGCAAACAGTGGTTGGATAAGGCTCTCCAAGATCAGCCCTTTGTGTTGGGGTAAAACAAATGAACTTTGTGTTTTCTTTGTGATTATCCCAATCAGGAGAGAACTGTCTTCAAGCACGTTCAAAAAAATGCAGAATAACATGTCGTCATCTCATTGGAAATATATTCATATCTGCTGGACTGAAATAGGCTATTATAGGCTTAACAACAAAACGTAATCAAATACAATTCATGATAGAAATTGTATAAATAGTATTTTATCAAAGCATTTACATCCAATAAAAATCAACCACAGAGTCTGAATCTGACGTGCTCATCAAAAATGACTCAACACACATTTCAAAGATTATAAATGGCCAAAAACCGAGAATACTAAAACAATTTCACCCCGTTAATAGGATCACCATAAAGGGTCCTTCATGGCTGTTCCCACAGAGTTTTCATAGTGCAGAACTCGATAGCATAGGGGATGTCAATGGAGGGAGGAGCAAGGGGCCGTGTGCGTTTCCACTCTGTGTTCGTACTCAATTCCAGCACACTGACTCTTCCTGTTGTCTTTGGCCCCCAGATGCACGGGGCCAGAGAAACCCAATCCACACACAATGTTGCTTTTATATATGACCTGAGGAAAAGAAAAAATTACCTTTTTCCCTTTATGGTGAACTTCTGCCAAAAGGATCTGCTGTCTTGTATTAACAGCTCGCCTGAGCTCCAGTTTTTGGCAATGAGTCATCCCATACTGTCGCCACCACCGCCATCACCGCCACGACCGCCACGACCGCCACGACCGCCACGACCGCCACGACCGCCACGACCACCGCCACCACCATGTTCCGTTGTTAACAGTTCCTCAAGCGAGTCAGGTATCTCCAAGGTTTCCCGCATTACCCCCAGAAGGCTCATCTAGGATTCTCGCGAGCCAGGCCTTGCGGTGGCGTATAATCAGCTCTTATTAACGGCGTGTCTGATATCAAAGCCTGTGGGCGATCGAACACCCAGGTAGAACATTCCACAGCATGAAGAAGAAAGGAAGAAGAGAGGGGGGGGGGGGGGTGTTAATGATAATTAAAGCCTGCCACAGGTCACAGGTTTTGATGCGGCACAATTACCACTGACACAGAAATTGCTGTAAAGTGCAGAGTAATTTCAGGACCTGGGGCGTCGCTCCCCCCAAACAGGTCTCCTCTTGCACCGGCCTGACAGATAAGATTGAAGCTGACGCCGAGACCGAAATGGAGAGTGTGTGGGTGGGTGGGTGTAGGGGGTGGTATATAAAATAACACCATTGTTGAACCGCACCGTTGGTATGCCAAGGACATCTAGGAGTTGTCTCTAGCCCCCCCACACTGAGCTGCAGAGATGACACCTTCTAGGATGTCACTGGAGTGCAGCCAGTTGAGCATAAGCCCTCTGAAAACATCTCGACTACATTTACACCGCTGCCGCTGACAAAAAAGTTCCCCGGGACTCTATGGCGTCGTTATACAACACATATCTAACAAAATTAACCGTCAGATACATGCATATGTATCGAACGAGAAGTCACTCCTCATCCACGTTTTCCTCGACGAGGAAGACACCAACACCTACTGGACGAAAACCATGCAATGATGTCATGACAATTTCCTGCCTTGTGTGCGTAAGTGTGTGTGTTTGAGAGTGTGTGTGTGTGTGTGGTTGTGTGCGCGGTAGAGCATCGGCTGGCCCTGATTACCCCCTTAAACACAGCGTCCCGGCGGCCCGCGGGCCGTGCTCATCGTGTTACCATGTATGATTTATGTGTGAACAGCTGCCGAGGTGACATGTTGTACGTTAGCCACATGGCCCCCGCACCGCCCAGAGGTTACAGCCGCTCTCCCTCGATCTGCCCTGCCCGCCCTCGTGGGAGCCGGACCCCTACTGGCCGCGACCCGTAATTCGTGCAGACGGTCGGGTTCTTCCCATTACGTTCCCGTAGGATGTGCTTTATTAATCACAGACAGGAACCGTCAGAGGAATTGGCAATTATAATAATAACGAGATAGGCTTGTTCAAAGTTCATTTGGACTATTGCTATAGCGCCACCTTTGGGACATTAAGTGTCATACTTATTCTCTGTTAATCTTGAGTCAGCCTCCAAGCTGTAGAAGGTTTCATAAAAAGCGCACAAACGGTTTAGGCTGTGTAAGTCAAACGTGGCGGATTAATAATTATAAAAACACCAACAATAGGTTGGTGTTTTTACAATAGGTTGCATTGCACCTTGTGCTTGGCCTCCTAATAATGCAAATAACTTAATCCAGACAGACAATATGTCAATATACATATTGTAATAATAGGAGTCGTATAAATGTAAACACAGAAAGTAAAGGTAAATATGAGACAGTTGAGGTAGACATATTGATAGTACATGCTACAATATTGAATCTACTGAGAGGGGCAGTAGGTTGGGGTTGTCTGGTTATTTGGGTCCTAGGTTTGAAACGTGCCAAGTTTCTTCACTCCCATGGCTGGCTGGCTCATGAGCTCATGGGTTATTAAGGCGTTTGTGATCAACGCTGAAAGAGATCTATCTACGTGTGCAGAAGAAATGACAGCGGACGCACCCTTGACGTAACCTCTGGATCAGGCAGCTGCCGAACGCGGCCGTCACAGGGGGTGGGGCTGGGTGATAGTGGTGGTGATGGTAGAGTGCTGATTTCAAATATTAATTACAGATAGTAGATAGTATTGATCACTGTATGTTGTGATCTAAGGCTATATATAATCTATATCTAGATTATACTGTATATAGCCTTATATATATATGATCTATGCTTAGGTTGTGATCTAAGGAGCTTTGGTTGTGGTCACACCATGACCCCTGAAATGTATTTTTGAGATGAGTTAGAGGCAGTGTTACAGTCTAGAAAGATGTCACTTACTTACTAATTAGAACTGAGAAAATTGCTCATAATGTCATTCTGTGCAGGTAGAATTTTTTGTTAAACCCTTAACTTTGGGGAATTCCAAACGCTTGAAACTGTTTCAATCGCCCCACATGGTGAAATAAATGACTCGTTGCTACGCTTGATTGAGCTGGTTGTTTAGATAACAAATCACAAATGCCAGGAAGAAGGAAAAAAAAAACGCTCTACCTGACAAGTCATTAAGCAGCCACTTCTCTAATGATCGCAGTAATTATGGCCATTGTCCAACGGTATGACCAGCTGCCCGCCACTTAACAGACAAGGGAACAAAGGTGCTCCCGCCGCTGCTGAACTATGACCTTTCTTGTCTGTCCTGTGAACCTATCACTCAGGTCCCAGGGACAGCAGTAGTCTCTGCACAGCAAGGTAGCGCTAACGCAGGTAGCACACACACACACACACACACAAAAACACACACACACACACACACACACACACTGTTTAATGGAACCCGGGTTTACAGAGTACATATCACCCTCCTTACTCAGATTGAACTTGGCAGTTGGAAGACATTTTGGAACGCAAGAAAGAAAAAAGAAAAAGAAAATTGGCCTATCTACATTATTATTCATTTTTGGTGGTTTGCTGATGAATTTATTTCTCATTTCAAAGCAGAAACCACTGCATGAGTGTGGGTGTGGACTGGGGGTGTTGATAAAAGAGGGAGCGGGACAGAGCGGAGCTGAATAAACTCAATCAGACTGAAGCAGCCTGGGTTTTCAAAGTAAAATTCAGAAGAAGGATAGGAAGGTCAAAGACGCGACTTTAGATACGCTTTCGGCACTCTGACACTTATGTGCATAATGAGGTGCGCCGTCTGGCACATCAGTTTGAATTTTCAAGCCTTAAGCTAAAATATTTCCTTCCATGGGATTGTTGTTGAAACAAGGCGGCCTCATGTCAGATGGGATAAGAGGCAGGGGAGTGGGATTTTTCATTAAGATCAACACTGTAATAACACTGTAACATCCACTATTTCAGTGGGGTCAAAGCATTGCTTTATTTTGAATTTGACTGTCTATTTGAATTATAAGTGAAGAGAGGGCTACCATTGCCTCACATGTAGTATCTATAATACATACAACAAATCTCAAAAGGCTGTTTTCTTTGTCAACAACATGCAGACCCACAATAATTTTCACCTGTGGCGCCATCACTGAGACAAAGGTCTCAGAAGGTCTGAAACTACTTCCAGTTTTCCCTTTTCCCCGTTATTTGTCATTATTTGGAGACATTGTTGTATTTGAAATGACCAAATTGTTTCAAACGTAAGACGAGGCAGAACTAATTTTGGATATGCCTAGGATAGGTATAGGTACGTTTATTTTAGGATTCTACATAAATACAACTCTCTCACCAACAAAAAAAATCCCAGGATGCATTCTGATGAACAAGCCCTATATAGGGCTCTCTTCCATTGCTCCTCAGCCACAATAGGGTGGTTGAGGACACAGGAGTGTCAACGTCAGCCCTGCAGCAGTAGGAAGCTTGATAACACATGTACCCCCCCAGCACGGTTCCTCTGAGCTCCATCTCAGCTGAGCTGGACGCGTAGAGGCCTGCTGGGTTCCACGCGCACCGTGGGTGGGAAAGGGAATCACACAAGGCTACCAAAGGGACATGGAAGGGTTTCATTTCAAGACGTATACGGTAACGAGGATAAAGCTTGAAGCTTGTCTTTGTATGGTGGCTGTTTACGTGGCAATGATGCAGGTGGTCTCTTTCTGCATTTGTATTTGTACGTGTGTAATTCAGAGTGCTAAGTGATTATCCAAATATTTAAACTATCTAAACGGTATGCAATGTAATATATACAGTTATTCCCATTGGCAGCCGCGTACGTATGTGCAAATGATCCCTGCATAAAACACTACATGGCGTAAAAATGGTAAAGATGAACGGTAAGATATTATGAATCATACTGTTATTGAACGGAACAGAAAGCAGATGCATGAGCATCCTGTTTAAGCTCTCCTCTGAGTTCTTTATGACAGAATCCAATATTGCTTGTGTTTGTATCTTTCAATTTTAAATCTGGCTTTATCTAAAACCCTTGTTGGTGTTTTGCCGCAGGGCTGCAATGCATTATGCAGGACTTAGGCAGTGAAATCAGCAGCAGACAAAACGGTTCTGTGAAGAGTCTTACTTTTACTGTTGAATATCAAGAATGAGGCCTATTTTAGTCTTAGAGGATGATGGATGATCTGACAACATTTGTTTTGTGTTGGTATATTAATGTTTGCAGAAGACGTGGCTCTTCCTATCAGTTCTCTTTGGATTTGATGACAGAATTGCAGTAATTGAAATCCACATTCATCTTGGTTTAGTTAAGAAAAAGTTTAAATGTATAACCATGGCTCTGTGTAGTGAGTGATAGATGCTTCAGGCCTCCTTTGTGGCTGCTGTGATTTCGTAGAGAATCGGGAGAACAAAGTAATTGATCGCTCCGCAATCACACCAAGGACAATGCATCTTCAACACCACATCTGCAGTACCACTAGAACTCATGCAAATGAGCAGCAAACACTGCCTTCTCAGAGGACAATTGCACTGAAACAGCATATTGATTTTCTATTCATACGAGTGTGCGTGGATCACGGGGGGTAGCTCGCTGTCATCAGTGGTCTACTGTACTTTATCAGAGTGTGGAGATGGTCTAGTCAAAGTCATGGCGTTGCCTCACATCACTGTGGATTAGACTCTGATGGTTTAGAAATGGGAAGAGTAATAGGAAGAAAAAAACAGAAAAAAACAAATTAAACATTTTCTAACAGAGGACAATCTTAAAGGTTCACTTGTTTTATTTCTAACTACAAATGGATGAGGAATGGGTAAAGATCCTGAGAATAACACATTCTCTTTTCAGTTGTGCATTGAACCTCCACACACACATTCGATCCACCGATGGAGAAAGCACGTATTAATCCTTCCCCATGGTGATGAGTTGTGCTGATCCCAGACAATGCACAGTAATATTAACATTCTCCTCCCGGTATAGATTTTCATTAGTCTTAATGAAAAATATATCAAATACAGGCAGCAACACGGCAGACTCCTGTAAATCCCTGGAAGCGGTGCGATGGTGATATGGCGTCCTTGGATATTGTCCCCATGTTGGCTTTCCCTTGCCTCCGGGACAATGATTCATTTTTCCACAATCGCTTTTCTTTCTCTTTACATAAATTGGCTACAATGCAGGGTATTGTGCTACAGTAATGACTGAGCATAGAAACAAGCCCCAGGAAAGCCCAGGAAGGAAGCGGAAAGTCGTGGAGACCCAAAGACGTGGAAATGAAAATATCCCCGGGCCAAACGAGAGATGATGCTGATGATGGGGTGATGGGGAAGGGGGGCGGGGGGGGGGCTGACTCTCCATCTGCCTGCTCACAATGCACTGATGGGTTTATCAACCGACCCCCCCCCCCCCCCCCCACACACACACACACAACCCCCACCACCACTCTCCTCCCCAACCGTGCGTTCTTCCTGCTAGAGGAAGCACAGCGGTATATGAGCATGTGCTGGTACGGCTGCGCTGCAGTGCGCTAGCTAGCTAGCTGTTAAGTACCTTTCAGCACCACTGGGTCCATTAGGATGGCTTCAGTGCACAGGTACCGCTATACTGAGAGCCCATGGTGACCTACACCTAGCTTTCATCATCCTGATTGAGTATATATACTGTATATATACACTGGGCATTCTGTACATACTGTACATAGCAAAGTCAAGATAAAACATGAAGATTGATGAGGGAATGTATAATAGCACAGAGAAACATCAATGCTTCAGGAATGAATGGCAGATGCTGTGCTGCTGTACTGAGATATCATGATTGATGAGCCATAAGTTTAAAGGCATTGGTTTGATCTATCTGTGAGGGTTACTTTGAATGCAAATTTAAAGTCTTCAAGCATTTTTTTGTAGATCATTTATTTTCTATTGAAGTTTTTAAAGAATTGTGCTGATCAAATAATATAACCTTAATATTCAGACTGTGACAACTGTAACGAAAGCTATTCTACCATGAACACAAAATGTTAAACTGGGTTTACAGGCTGCACTAAATAACAGCAATATGGAACAATTAAGTGAAGTCAAACTAACTAAAGGAGTGAATAAGTGAAAAAAAATAAATCACTAGAATAAATAATGAAAAAACAAACCAAGTATGAAAATGTTAATAGGAATGCCTTCGGGGTGAAATACAAGTACGGTGATAACTGAAAGGTGGCATTAATAGCATGACATTGTAAAGGGAGCGGCAAATTAGGGAAAACGGTGTGCCTGGATGCTAGTGCCACACAATGCAGCAGCAACAGATGGATGCAGGGCTTATTACATCCTACTGTGACGTGACCGGGAACAATACAGGAGGGACATGATAGTCCTCACAGAGCGGTTCTTTATTCATGAGGAACAAATGCCCCTGTCATTCAGTCCATTTCCCCCCCGTAGGTTATCCTTATTATAACTAGCCATTAGGCCACAATTATCACCGGGTGCTGACTGACAATACCAAACAAAATGTTAACACTAACACTTAACAGTGCAATTATACCTCTTAGCCTCCGCCCAATCCATCAGGCAAGCCACGGACCAAAAAATAACAAGATTTCTGAATTATTCAGACGTGCGATAGAATGACGGCATTTATATCAACGCCGTAATTGCTGTTGTCCCTTGGGGTATTTAGAGTGTTTTGTGAAGAATGTGGGTTTAATTTGCATTCGATATATACACAGCCGCAAGAAGACAACGATAATGGAGGGAGAGCTATAAAGAAAATGACCAGGGAATTCCCCTTGCCAGGGTTTTGATTGCTTTGTGGGAAGCACTTTAGGATGTCGGCGTTAAGAAATGCTGCATAAAAAAATGGTTTGACTTGACCTAACTGTAAATATTGGATAATTTGATATTGTAACATATGTGTAATTAGCCTCGTACAAATTATGAAAAATTGACTTCCGAAAAATGACACGTAGTATAAGTGGTAGCCATTGCATTATGTCGTTACCTCTATTAAGGCTACTATTAAATCCTTTGGCACATGCTCATCCAAAGCACCTATCTTAAAAATGATGTATTACTTGCCTCTAGTTGCCAATTATTAATCATTACACGATGATTATCTACCAACAATTTGCTACCACCACCTTTGTATAAGTGATACCCTCTTTTGTTTCGTGTTAAATGTCATTACCACTTAATAAAGACATCCATCTACAATAACAAATGTTTAGCCAGAGTCTAGCTTGACGGGTAGAGCAAGGCATCAACTCTGGCAGGGTGAGGGCTTTGACTCCCAAAGGAGTCATATGCACTCATGGTTTTGTAAGTCGCTTCGGATAAAAGCGTGATGCCATGTGTTCCTTTTTAGATTAAAGTTTTAGCTTCACTTACTTTTCACCAATCCAGGGTTCCCTGTACCATTGTAGGATTTGCACTGTATCTCTAGATTGCTTTTGCTAAAAACATCTGCTGCTTACAATCTCTTTTTTTCTAAGACCACTGTAATGCTGGTCCCATGTCCCCATTCAATCCTAAATGGCATTAATAATTTAAGGAAACCATAAATAATAAACCAGGATGACAATTCGCGATATCCAAGTACTTAGACGCTGAGATCGTAGGCAAACCTGCGGGGCCAGCTCTGTTTCTCGAGGTACAACATGAGGATAAAGGCTGATCAAAATGAGGTTCTTTAACCGCATGTTAACGCATGTTATCTGTTAACAAACAAACTCACAACAAACCTGCATTTATTCCTGGATCAAAGAACACATGGGGTATAAAGAACAAATACAAACCCTGCTGTTTAATTTCATTGGTAACAGGAGAGTTACACAAGACTTGTCTAAAGATTATTAATATTAGAAGCAACAGAGTTTACCATTTACTGCATAGAAACAGCTCTTTTTTTTATCGCGGTTGCATATATTTCATTCAAATGGATACATTACCCTTTTTAGAAAAGAACATGGACACCTACAGACCAGCAAACGCGGGGTGAATGTTTTTCAAATCCTTCATGGAATGAATTGTAAAGCTCCCAAATAGGCAGTAAAATGACATTATATATGAGACAAATGATTCAGTATTGTGTTTTAAAACCCCTGCGAAACCCACGCCTCATCCCAGGAAGATGATGAATGATAGAGCAGAAGTCTGCACCTTCTGGAAACAGGTATCAGGGAATCCAACTGGGGGCCATGAATCATGCGCTCAGAGTTCAGAAGGGCTTTATAAATCAACAACACGCAAGGCACATTTAGAAAGACTCTGCATCCTCCCAACCACGATTGAGGCGTAGGCGCTATCAGTTGTCCCAGTTGGTGATGCGGTCAGATGTGACAACATTCTGTCCCTCAACCTGCTGGAATGTGCTGCTAAGCAAGAGTGTTCTGTCATAAAATAGTGTTAATACATAGAAAAAGAAGGACCTCGAAGAAAGTACCAAAGAAAAAAAGCAGGGGGAAGAAAGAAAGAAGAAAAGAAAATAGTGAATTCCCGGAATGAAATCACCTCGACATGCCTCCAACGTCTCTCATGATCCTAATCACGGCTCAGGACAGCAGAATCCGTTCTGCTCCAGACATTGTTATACTATTTCCGAACATAAACTGTGCCCTGATGTGGGTTCCATGCCTGGAAACTGCAGGGATCTTTCCAAGATGATCTTCTGTTCAGATTAATAATCGATAGCAGGTGGCCTTTATGACTTAAAAGGCTGAGCTCTCTGGTTGAAATGGCTCAGAAAATCATAATAGTATTATTTGTTTTCCCCGATGATTGAACAGTCCCTTAAACTGGCTCCACCAACACATGGCTCCTCTTTGAGGCCAGCCATCACACATGGAGCCTCCATTTGATCATTTGTTATACGAGACAAGCAGGGCTGTGTGCCACTCGGATATTTATTTCCTATCTAACTTTGTAATATCATGTAGTTGATATTTTTTAGTTGATATAATCCACAACCTATTCATAATAACATGTGTCTGTCAGGACAATTTGTGAAGAAATTTGTAACGAAACAATGGTTAGAGCTGCACTGTCCCATGAGAAGGGTTTGTGTTTCTTTGGTTCATGTGACCATTTGAAACTCATCAACAATCTCTCATGCCATTAAAATCGGCCACTAGAACAATACAGCAGTTACTATCCAAGTCTGGTGTCTGGTTCCCAATTGGATATATCCCACCATATCCCCGGCCAGACGAAAACCAGACTCTTCTCTTCTGCTCTCTGTCTGTCTGTCTGGGTTAGAGTGACAGCATACCTCTCATGTCTGAAGGGTCCTGCTGCTGAAGGTCTTCCAGACGTCCCTCCGTCCCAAGGCTGGTGCCCCCTGCCCCCACTGTCCCCACAGGCTACGGATAATTGGCTCCCTCGGTCCTCTCGTCCTGTCGCCAGCGTGGACCGGACGTCTTGAAGGATCGCACGTGCCGTGGATGACAAAACACATATCTGTGTTGTCTCCCCCTGGCCTTCGTCCTGTTGGAGTCCAACCCCAGCATGATGCTCGTCTCTCTGTCACAGTGGCGCTGTCTGGGTCCGCCTGGGTCGGTAATGATGATGACCGCTGTCACCCGGAGGAGAGAGGATGAGGTTAGTGCACTTGTGAAGAAGGGATGAAAAGAAGGACATGGAAATAGAAGGTAAAAGAAAGCCTCCAAGTGAAGGGCAAAATAAGGTTATGATTCCTTTCAGATTCAAACCTACTGGCATCATGAGACGTCTGCATAAATCCAAATGCTAATTTTGTGTTGTATTTACACAAGAGCGCACGTTGCTTATAGGATTTGAAAAAGCACCGGTCACTGTGCAATACTGTAAGCCTCATTGATCACAACAGATGGGTTCTTGCCATGTTAGGATTAGCAAACAACTGTTTGTTAGATGTGAAGTTTGACGTCAGAAATTAGCATTTCACTGCTTTATTTCTTTCAGATTCCAACTATGGGTTGGGTTGGGCAAAGTCAATGAAGTGCGTGAAACCTAATACCATGTTGATCTGCACGATAAATACTCAATCTATATGCAAATACACAGATAGTCATGCCAATGGCCTAAATGTGTTGCACTAGAAATGTATTCATTTGATCGGTGCCATGGGCTACAGAGAATTACATGTAATGCATATGAGCATTTCCAGCCAGCCAGAGAAAGAGCAGACATCCTGAACACTGAATCACCTTGGGAAACTTAAACCTATGGCTTTAGATGGAGATAGAAAGTTCTAAAATTGCTTGTCGTCTAAGATTATACTACAGGTGTTGTAGTTGTAGGTCTATAGTGTTATTATTAGTTTTTTTCAAGGATAGTTTGAATTCCTCTTATGTGGGGAAACCACATAAGATGGCCTTCAATATTGTGATCAATGAGATTGTCTTGAAGGAATACCTAGGATTACATTTATGTGAATACAACCACAATATAACTAGGCCTACTGTGGCCTACTTGACAATAAATGTTATATGTAGGTATGAAAAGTACTGTAAGAAACACATTATTCTCGTCTCTGGATGGCAGTGCACTTTAAGCTTGCATATAAACCATAGTCATCCTCAACACAAGATTTAATGGATTCAAATGGGAGTCTAACGGTTGTGGGCCTAGGTTTAAGAGAAACGGAATTCGAAAAGGAAGACAAATCAAACTCAACTGACCTTAGGTTATCAGTTCAGTCTTATTATAGAGGGTTGGTTAGCAAAAAGCCTTCTATTTTTGTCAAATCCAGGAAGGGATCACTCTGAGAGGCAGTGAATCGTGACAAGTCAGACTACCGCAGGTTACCAGTGATGAAGTGTGTCTCGATCCGGCATGGCGTGACAAATGATGTTTGACCAGTTGGGCTCTAATGGTTTCCCCCCCTCCTCCCGGTGTAGTCTGAAGTGTTGTTATTGCATCTGTTCCTGCACATAACGCAAACACTTGGCAATAAGCTCCACCGCTTCATTGCGTGCACCGGTCGTCCATTAGCAGAGATCAAACGGGACTGTTGAATGGGAACTGGCTGATTTTGGAAAGAAATGTTTAGCGAGGCAACAGCTGTACGGAGTGCAGTGCGAAGCCAGCCCTTCTCTGAAACTGCAGAGTGCCTGTTTGTTGTGCCTACATATTTGGGTTGCCACGGCTCCCCAGCTCTCTCTCTCTCCCCCCCAGCCAGACAAACAGACTCCAGATACTGTCGCTTCCTAGGTAATCACATCTGTTGTTTCACACACTCGTTATTAAAGAATATTTATGGGAAGGCGGGAGGCCATATGGGAGGTGTGAATGAAGTGGCACGTGCTAATTGGTGTACTTACGTTGATTTAATGACGGGCTGTTTTGCCATCTTGTATTTTGCGAAGCTTCGCACACGTTTCGTCATGATGTGGCTCATTGTAGGCCTACATGAGGTACTGTGCAGTTCTTCGGAGTCCCTACTGCGTCGCATTTGCTCGGGAGCCATGTGATAAAATAGGCCCACTGAACCCAGGACCCCCTGTAGCCTAGCGTGAGGAAAGGGGGGTAACACGGAGCGATTAATTCGCCACGCAGGTCATATCTCTGCCTGCTCAGGTTCGTTTGTGCCAACGAATTTTGGTATGCCCAATGCCTGTGGCGAGCGAAAGAATAAAATTCGAATTTAAAATGTCTTGTTCATCTCTCATTAAGATAACTAACTCTTGCGGCCTATAGCCTATGAAGAGAACCCCGTTCACTCTTTGAGCTCTTTTCAACAGCCGGTTCAGTTCAGCCTTTGGAAAATGTTTCAAATGTGTTGCTGCCATCTAGAGGAGAAACGCTACATCACCGAGTAAAACCTTCTAGCCGTCAGAACGAGAACCGTCAGAAATGGAAACCGTTAACGTAAAACCGTAGTTCAATCAAGAAAAGACAGAAGAGTTGATCTAATTAACTTAGGTTTTTACTAAAAAAAAAAAAAGTGTATACATAAAACAAAATTAAAAGACAAACGTTAAGCAGTATTCAAAATAAAATTAATGTAGTAAAGGAGTCACAATGACACTATAATATACACAATTAGGACACCAAATATCAGTTATCCATAATAGGGGTGGGAAAAAGGACAACTTGTAAGTATTGATGCACTGTCTTTCATAAAAACAAACCGGATCAACGGATATTACTCTCCAGCCACCATCAGATCGGTACAGTTAGTGTGAAACAGGGCTTATTTACATAGTGTTTCCCCTTGATTTCATTCCCTACAGTCACGGCTCTATAAAAGGACCAAGGCAGAGAGGCAGTAAACACAGTGGGGGAGGCAGTATTCCTACCCCCACCGAGACAAAGCTGGCAAGTCATTTAGACCAAACGCTTCACATTAATCAAACACGGACGATATTGGATGACGCAAAAGCCGGGTCAATCGAGCTCCTTGAAGCGGGCAAACATGGCCTTTCGCACCGCTTGCTTGTAGGTCGCGTGGTCCCAGACCACTGGCTCCTTCTTTTTCCTCTGGAAACAAGAAGACACATTTGTAAATCTTTCGTTTTTTTTTGGGCAGAAAATGGTTTCAACACAGGGTTTGAGCCGTGCGCGTCGGTGCATCCACACGTACCTCTACGGGTTCACAGCCTAAACCGGGTCGGTCGCTGCCTTTGTGCGTTTCCCTAGAAGAGAGAGGAAGAGGAGGAGTCAAATCACAGATCGCGGGCGAGTCCCACGATCACCTAACAAGCGTTACGTTTGCTTCCACCAACCTGGAGCCTCCGGCCCAGGCGTTGTGGTGGTGCGTGTGTTTCTTCTTCTTGGGCTCTGGCGACCGCAGCGGGACCGTGACCGTGACTGTCTCTTTAGCGCTCAGCTGTGGAGGACGGGGTCAGAGTCGCGTTAACACCACCGCTCGACCGGAGGCGTGTGCACAGAAATCAGCCCTCGTCTCACATCCTCCCGGTTCATGCGTTTCCCTTTTTCAAACCCCACTCACTTCCTTTTCCTGGTTCTCCAGTGCCTCCAGCTCCCTCTTTGACCTCTTGATCTTGAGATGGATCTCCATATTTTGCTGTACAGGGGGGGGGGGGGGAATCAATGTCACACACTAATTTATGCATTGAAGAGTCACTGCTGACTACGCAGTAACTCTATAACACTTTATGAATATGAACATCCAGACAAGGAATGCACCTATATTGGTACATATTCGTCATCAGTTTGATTCCAGGCTAGAGGAGGGTGTCTGAGCATCATCCGATACCTTATCGCAATACTATATTAAGTGATACCACACCTTGTGGAGGTCAGAGAGCTGCTGGTGGCGGATCAGAGCGTCCTTGTTGGGGAACTGTCTCCTGCACAGCAGGCAGGCCAACTTCTTCCAGTCCGTCAGCTTGTCCTCCTTGTCCTCAGCCTGGCTCTTGAGGTTCCTCGGAGCCTCCGTCTTCTCCTCCTCCACCTCCTCGTCGCTGCCGGCGCCGTAGTCGGACGCGAGCAGGCCCAGGGATCCCATGGGCCGCTGGGCAGACCAAACACAACCACGGACGGTCGTTAAACGGCAACGAAGAACAAGTCCAAAAAAGGTTCACAGTTCAAAAGAGCTCAGTCGGAGTTCTCTGGTTACAGACACGCTTAGCTTACACTTTTTATTACGACGCCGTCGACAGAAAGAGCGTAATTGCAAGCATCAGGGAACGGGATACGTCGCGCATGACTCACCTTCAGCTTCTCATCTTTCTTTGCGGGAGCGAGAGGCTTCTTGAACAGATCGTCCCCAGCAGAGCCCTGAGTGGAGGAGGATTGAGAGGAGGAAACAAAAGGGGGTGTTCAAACAAATACAAGATTGACGGGCAAACCCCACCCTCTCTTCATGGCAGTACGGCACAGAAAGAAGATTCACAGCTTCATTGTTAACGTGATGTGAAGATTATACAGTGTAAGCGGTGCGTGTGCATGTGCACGTCTCTTCCTAACCTTCCTCTCGAAGACGGCGAAGCCAGCGTCGGCCGCCTTGGATCGACCTGCGGTCGTCGTGCGCCCCCATCCTCAGCACGGGGGACGCCGCGCGGACGCTGTCCTTCTGACGGTTCTGGATCTTCGCCCAGCGCTCCATGTCCTTCATGATCTGAGAGACAGGAACACACTCGCCGCCGTCAGCCTACGAGTCGTATGCACGGCCAGCACGCAGTCCGCTCAATCCACAGTGCGTCACCTTGACGGCGGCCAGGCTCCTGGGCTTCTCCTCCTTGCCCTCCTTCTCCCTCCTGGCGGACTCCTCCTCGGTGGTGAGCGTGGGGCTAGTGGCGGTGGCGCTGGAGCCCGGGGCCGCCGCCGCCGCCGCCGCCGGGGCCGGGGAGGGGTCCGGGTCGGGCACCTCAGGCGGGGCGACGGCCTGCTCCGACGGCTTCTTCATCTCCAGGGGGGCGTCGGCGGCCGGGTTGGACAGGATGGCCTGGACCTCGGCCGTCATGGCGACAGACTGGGTCTCTGTGGCGGGGGCCGGCGTGCCGCCCGGCACTGGGATGTAGGTCTTGGTGTTGGCGTCCCAGTACAGGTACTCCTGCGTCTGGGCGTTGTAGAAGTACTAGAAGGGGATCCAGTGACAAACAAAAACTTTAAGGTTCCCATATTTGTATCTTTTGATTCGTGCATTTAAATGATGGTGGTGTACAAGCAATCCAAATCACATGTATAAAATATGTATGTATAAAATACCATTTCAAATTAGCAAGTCACCTACAATAAATGCAACATCCTGATTGGGCAATGCCTTCATGCTGCATGTTGCCAGACGAGACATGAAGCTGCTAGGAGGCCAAGACGTGATCCCGTGTGTTGAGTTGGTGCTTACCCTGGAGCCGGGGTCGTAGTAGAGCGTGGTTTCAGGATCATAGTAGAATCCTGAAGTCGCGTCATAGAGGTAATTAGACACGTCCGGAGCTTCAGAACCTGAGAAAACAAACGGAAAGAGACACATATTGGTCATCGCTACCTAAGGGACATCGGTAAACAAACCCAGCTCCTTCTTTTAAAATCCCTTCTCAAAACGATGTTACGAAATAAATAAATGCAATTTTGTAATATACATATATTCACAACATCTTAAGACTGTTTGACTTCAGGTCAATTCAATAATTATAATTGAGAAAATGTGTTTACCATAAACATAGTTCTCTGAGCCATCCAGGGTAGATGGCACTGCCGCAGCCTGGAGCCCCGCAGCCTGGAGTCCCGCAGCCTGGAGCCCCCCTGCCTGGAGCCCCCCTGCCTGGAGCCCCCCTGCCTGGTACGAGGCATCCAGCGCCGGCGTTGCACCATAGCCCACTGCCTGTTGAATAGACGCCGAAGGGAAATTTAGTCTGTTTCAGATTCTTCTATGATTCTCAATTCACAAACCCGAAAGTCGATGTCTTATGCCTTTGTGGGTTCCACATTATTGCAATGATCGTTGTTTTAAATAAAAAAATGACATCATCTTACTACACACTTTACTCTGCCTCCAAGCAACACTGCATTTCTTAGCGCACATCGAACTGGAGTAGATCCTTAAATTAGTCTACTTTTTTAATCGAAATCTAATCTTGATACCGAAAGGATTGCACCCCTAGTAGGAGAGCAAACACAGGTGTACACATAGTACACAGTAGTTACCTCCATGTTGACGTAACCTACCTGGTTATAACTGGAGTCCATTGGCAACAGGGGATGTAGACCGCCAGCCAACATATTTCCAGGAACTACAAAGAGGACCCAAGTTTGAGTTCAGTTTTTCCGTATAAACAAAACAAACACCCTATTTTAAACCCAATTAGATAGAAACTCATGTTGTATTTCTGGGAGAGCACAGTTCTATTTTAGTCTTGTTTGGGAGCAGAATGGGCTCAGCGGGCAGTATAGTGGGAGGCTAGCGCGCGAGTCTCCAAGAGGATGGCTAACCTTGTAACCCACCACTGACTGGCAGCGGGGGCAGCGACTGTGGGAACTGCAGAGTCTGTAAGAACTGTTGTTGCTGCTGAAATTAAGAGACAAAAACAATATTAACACACAGAACGGTGAACCCTATCAACGCCACCGTCTCATTTCGGCCCTTTTAAAAAACAGAGCAGAGATGATCCTACCGCTGTCATGTTGGCGTCAGGTGGGGGGTAGCCCAAGAGCGATGTCTCCGGCTTATCGTCTCGTCTGAAACTGGAAGAGTAGGAAACATATTTTGAGAATTGGTCCAAATCCATGAACGACCAGTTTCGACGGTTCTTTGGCACGGTCCCTTACTTCTGGTTCTTGAGGGGCTTGGCGACCTCGGCGTAAACCCTGACGCCATCGATGGAGAGGGGCCGGGGCTTCGTCAGGAGCTCCACCAGACGGGTCACTTGCTACACAAGGTTACATTTGTGTTAAGACACGAGGAGGCTTTGGACTTGAAGCCGTCATTTTTGTGTAGAACCTCTCCCCAAACAAGCAAACACATGCTCAGTTAGCACCGGGGTTTGTTATTCAACCAGGAAGTGTTCCATGCAATAATTCACCTATTTTACATATTTCGGCTTTACGTATCCACCATGAATTACATGAAATATATTTTGGCTAATTAACATTAACAAATTTACTTCACAAAGTCAACTCAAAATTGTGGTAACCATTTCACTGGCGAAAGCTTATCACGTTTTTAATTAAAATTATAAAAAGCTTTATGGGAAAGTGCACGGTAATTGGTCGGCGTGATGCAAAAGCACTTCATCATTGTTATGGGCACGAGTCCAGCCAAATATGGAAGAGAAAAATCGTGCTTCGAGTGAGCCTAAAGGGATGACTTTAGAGGTTAACCCATACCTCGTGGGAGTCCATGTCCACGAAGCAGAAACATTTGGCTCCTGGTGTTTTGCCCTTGACCAGACGGACGTTCTTCTCATCCAGATAGGCAAAGGGATCCAGGCACTTCAGGATGGTCTCCACCGTGGTGGTGGGCTTCACGTTCTTGATGATCATGGCTTGAGAGAAACACAAGGGAGACGTAGACGTGTTCACTTCAAAGAAATCAATAAGAGTATATATCCACAATGCCTATTCAGAAAGAGTGAATGTCAAAAGCAAAAGAGGACATTAGGTAGGCAATGTGCACAGCGATGAAAAGCCTCGCTCTGTACTTAAAAAAGTCAAATATCATTTTGGGTAATGCTGCCTATGTACACGCCATGCAAATAACTGTCAATTCTTAAAAAGAGAGCTGGAACATGAACCTACTCTTGCTCTCTTTGAAGATGGGATCAGAGTTGTGCGGGCCCTGGCGGGGCGGGTTGCGGTTGGCCCAGGGCTCGGCCTGCTGCTGGCTGTCCTGCTGCTGCTGCTGGTCCACCTGCTGCTGCCAGGCCTCCGGGGTCATGTCCGAGCTCCGCTGCCACTGGGCCGCGGGCTGGGGGGGCTCCATGAGGCCGTCCCCCTTGGAGCCGTTCAGGCCGGGCTTTGGCTCGTCTTTGACTGGCACGTCTGGAATGGGCAGCAGCGGCTTCTGGACCTGGGGTGCGCTGGGAGTCGGTTCCTGCGCCGGGCGGGAGGTGAGGATATTGGTCAAGCAGGATTCAAGGATTGAGGCTTTAGAGGATCAACTGATGGGAATGGGAGGGCTGGGAAGTGAACTTACGAAAGCGAAGGGATTCTTTTCTGGTTGGACGTATTTCATGGAAGCTGTTTTATGGCCGACTTTGAGGGAACCCTGAAATGAGAATAAATGAGCTCACTCACTGGGAAACTTCAAGTGCATCACCTACATAAACCCAGAGTACCCATCATGCACTACGGCAGACTAAGCCAGCCAATCCCGTCATGAATTTTTTTTTTTTTTTTAAAAAGGCAACAATTATACGGTTATTTAACAAGGCTAGCTTCGACAAGGTTCAAAATTCCTTATACAAAATCCTTTCCTCTTCATAATATATATAAATCAAGAGTCAGTCGTTGCACGGAAACACAATAAAGGAATCAGAGTCCCAAATAGGATTGACCTGCTTGAACACCAAAAGTTATCCCTTGTGAACCGCTTATACCACAAGGAAGATGTGAATTTGCAGAAAATTTAAACCAAAATGGTTTATACCAGACCACATAAAAAAAAGAATTTGACAATGTAAACTGACGTTACTATAAGTTAAGATGAGATATTTGCTATTTAAAGAACATGAGACGATAGACACTGTGATCCAGGTGCTACTATAGTCAATACTCAATTTCTTCAATAAAATCTGAACTCAAACGTAAACATTTAGCCCATTTTAGAGTTAACGGCTTAGCAATTAATATATATAGACCCAGCCATGCATATAAAATGCAATTTGAAAGCAAGAACCACATTATATAGCCCTGTGTCCAAATCATACCCGTGGCATAAATGCAAAAAAAAAAAAAAGGTTCAATATGGCTCAACAGACTTCGCAGTCAAGATGGTGCCATTGTAAAGGGATGCCCTTTTTCAGGCCCCCCTCGAACTAATGTTCATTTGTATTGCGCATTCACATTAAGATAAAAGTAGGAAAACTACACAAGCTGCCAAGTTGTGGCCTTTGAATCGTTCAAGTCACAAAAATATCCAAGCAGAAGTAATTCCGTGTTCCCAAAATCAATCAATAACTACACAGAACTGAATTGAACAGATGTACATCCCCTCTACATTCGGTTGCATACGACCGAAATGAAACCGCTATGGGAAGGTGTCCAAGATTGGCTTGAAAATGCAGGGACGGGACATTCACTTAAGACAAGGCAAAGTAGTCGAAAGACTGCAAAAGGTCTAGCATCAAGATCATGAGGATGAATAGAGACAAGAGAGACCCAGACCGTCAAGTGGTTCACGACCAGCAAGTTCAGAAATGGGGTCTCTGACCATAAGAAAGAAGCCCAGAAAGGCTACGATTTTGTCAACATAGATCACATGCTGAAAGTGGAAATTCAGTCAGGGGAATCAGGAACGTTTGATGCATGGTAGGAAGTATGTGGGATCATGTGAAAAAGTTGTTGCATTCAGACACGAGTTCGTCACATTTGTATCCACCACTTTCCCTTGAACAGGTTGGTTCTTACAAACGCAATTAAAATCATAAAATATGGTAAAAAAAAATGGTCTTTCTACAAATACTGTCTGGACCAGAGGGTTTTTCTGACTTAGGTCCTGAAGAGAAAATGTGATCTGACCTGAAGGGAAATGATTTCCCGGCACAATATCATCCCAAACATGTAGGAATCATTGAAAACTGTGGAGAACAATACAGGAAGGTTGACTGATTTCAACCTTTTTCTGAATCCAAACCGTTTTTTTTTTTTTTTTTTTAAATATTAGTCGCATTATGGGTTGATCACAATTTGAAACTGGCTGAAAGATTATGTAAAGAAATGCTTAAATTGCATTAGCGTTAGTAGAGTATATGATCCCGGTCTCATACAATGTAAAACAGAAAACTCCCAAGAATCCCATTAACATTAACTATAACATGTAATTGTTAGTTGCCCCTCTGTAACCTGGGGCTGCTCAAAATGTAAATCTCAAAATAATGCCGTCGAGTGACAACAATAAATAAAAGACACCACTTTTACGGGACCCCGTCACCCCCTCCCCCACGTTCTACTAAAAGCCTTCTCAACCCCCCAAAATCCTGTTGGGAGAGAGGGCCTTCGTAGTGACGAGGATGGGCCACCTTGTTCGACTCCATGAAGTGGACTGCATCCTCGAGGTTTAAAAACTCCACATAGGCCGTATCGTAGCTGTAACCTGGGGACAGCATTTGAAATACAGATGGGTTTTTGTTAGTCAAAGCCAGTAAGGACAGTCACGCGGTGTATAACACAAAAATAAAACAGCACGTTGTGAATGAATCGAGGAACAGTGAGCATATTTTTCTATGGACAGAATGTTTACCTTCAAGACACTCAAATTCAGTGTAATTTTCATTATGTTTTTTCTCTCTTCCATCATTCGAGTGTTCACTGCACTTCTGACTTTACGATGACAAGATGCATGATAGCCAAGCCTTTGCACACAGATATCCCAAACCCAGCTACGGCCAACGTATGGTAGCCAGACAGATTTTGGCACAAGAGTTTGAAAGTGTTGCCAGACCTTTACTTTATATTATGTTTTTCCTAATGAAGATATTGTTCACGTTTCCGATCTCTTAAGAAATTTTATCTTGACAGAAGGCTTAGGAAACGTAAATGGCAACCTCTTACTTTTTATGATACAATAAACTTTATCCAAGGGGAACCCATGGAGACAATGAGAAGCACTATCAAAGTTAATCTATTTCACTTTCACTGACCACTCTCTTGTTCGCCAACCATGTGATTCATGCAAAACACAATGTAGTGAACCACTCGTGATCAAACTTTTGGTGACTGACATCAAGTATGTTTAACATTGTTGCAGTGTTGAGGAAACCTCTGAGACAGCTGACAATGACCCTACATTCTCAGAAATGAAAGAAGTGACTGTTACGACACAATACCCACTCTTACAATTGAGCGAAACTTAACACCAAGACCGGAAAAAAGCAGCGAAGAAGCTTTAGAAAAGAGGAATGCGAAGGTTCGAGTATCGTATCGGCGAGATATATCGTGGTACATTGGGGCGCTCGTTTGCCCAAAGAAAAACATTTCCATACAGCAACGTATTCCTCACCTGGAACAACACTTTTTATTTTCATCCCCTGCATGGACACTCCATCGCGAACAACAAAGGCACCAAGAATCTGCAAAAGTATTGGAGTTACTACCGCAAAAAATAAACGTCTGAACATTGATGCGAGTGCTGCACAAAATTAAATCTTACCTGCTCCATTGTGGCAGTCTTTGGGATGCCAACTATGGATATCGTATTGGAAACTTTGTCCTCCATTGATGCACTCCTGTAATCTTGATCCTTTCCGAACACATTTTGGTGAAAATAGATTAGACAGGCAGAAATGTCTTAATTTGCAAACAAGAGCCTACCTTTGATAATACAAAAGCAATAACAATAGCCAAAAAAATACTAAATCTACTAACCTGAGAGCCAGAGTCACTAAACTTTGAAGGAGGGTTGGGTTTAGTCTCTTTTAGAAGTTTGTCTGGTCTCTGAAATTCCTCATGTTTAAAATCAAAGGGTCTTGTGGATCCTGTTCTATAATCGATGTCCCTGTAGTCCTGGTCTCGGCCCTGTGCTGCATTGCTACTTTGAAATTCTGTCGCAATCTTGCTGACCACAGGTCCCTGGTTATGTGGGGTATTATTTGTTCCTGGATAACAATCACTCTGCCCCTTAAAACCTGGGGGTGGCAGATTTTTCTCTTGATTGTAAGTGGGTCTTTGAAGAAGAATTGATGTACTTGGAGGCAGCTTGGGATCTTTTATATCGGGCCATGGCTTGCCCTTGTTCTCTACAGCAAGTGGCCCCTGAGGTGGGCCCATTCCTGGGAAAGGAAGGTTGATTGGTGGTTTAATGCCCACTGCTGGGAGATTCATGGCCCCAAAGGGGCCGCCACGGGAGAAGCCAATGTCTTTTCCAGGGAATTCCAATAATGGCCTATCACGGCCTTTAAATGCCAAGGGAACTGGCAAGATTCCCTCTCTACCAAAAGCTAAAGGACCTGGTTTGTCTGTCAAGCCCTCTAATCCTTTACTTGCGTTTGAAAATGATGTGCTTTTCTGCTTGTTACGGTTTTTCCATTCTTCAGCGAGAGTCATTTCTTCACCACTTCTATAGTCCATGAGTGAACCATCCAAAAATTCCCCCTCTCCACGTGAATCTTCTGGTCCCCTCAAACCCCGTCGCTGAGGGTTTCCAACATCTGGGGGCATGTCGGACCTTGATCTCTCCCGATCATTATTGTTCCCAAAACGCAACGGAGATCGATCCCTCCCCCTAAAGTCGTTCTCCGGTCCGGGACGATTCCTGAAGTCCATATCTGAATCAAATCCTCCTCTAGACTGGAAGGGAGGCCCCCCTCTTCTATCGAACTCCATCATCCTCCTCTCACGAGGTGGCAGGTCCAGGCGACAGCCGTCCACGTCATCCATGCCCTCCGAAGGCCTGTCACGCATGTCCCTAAAGCCATCGTTCCTCTCCATCCGGTCCATAGGAAAGGATCTCCTGCCATCCATGTTTTGATTGTTGAACCTGGGCATGTCTCCAGGGAACATATCCCTGTCTCTCATGTCCCTGTCCCTCATATCCATGAACCTGTTATTTTGCTCCCGTGATGGCATACCTCTCCCTTCCATGTTTGGAGAGTTTCTACCCCCAAAGTTCGATTGATTTAAAAGCTTGTCTTGGATAGTATCCTCCCCCTGTCTCCTCATGTTGAAGTTGGGCTCTTCTCCGGGTCTGAATGAATCGCGGTTTGGACCTCTACCACGCATTTCATGTGTTTCCATTTCACTCCCTCGCCCCCTTGTGTTAGGCCCATCCATCCTTCGCATGTCCATAGGTGGTATATCGTGAGGTCTTTGGCCCATATTACCCATTGGACCCATGTTCATGCCATCCCTACCTCTAAACTCAGGCATGGGACCATCTCTGCCCCCAAACATGTCTCCACGACGATCACCACTGGAATACACATTACTATGGTTAATGGAAACACAATAAAATACAAGATGAAATACACTTGGAATATTACCAAAGACATACAAGGGAAACAATAATTAATGAAAGTATTATCACTGAAGTATCCGCCATTCGATAGAAATACAGAACGTACTTCTAAAAAAGACATAACCTTGGGGTGTGCAGCAGCGCAAAAGATATCAAGTAGATAAGCACACAACAAATTAATCCTTACCGAAAGGGTGGCCCCCCTCGTGGTCCTTGCCCAGGTCCGTCCCACATTATTCTTTACTTCTCCAACAGTCTATCACCTGGCAAGATAGTGTTCATCACAATTTCACACATTGGAAAATATATAAAACAAACATTTGCTTCTGCTATATCTAGGACCACGGGTACCCAGGGCATACGGCAACTTCCGTCTGACATCAGCAGACAGTCAACAACACGAGCATTTCAACACATCGTGTTATAGATCTGCTAATGCAAGATGAGAGGTCTACCACAGATGGACGAGCTGCGAAGGCATGGGTTCAGGCCTGCTGTGGTTCATCAAGTGACGTCTTTTAGTAATAAGAGCGCGATTTATGAGAATATGAGAATCTATATCATAAGCGCCAGTAGAAACCGGTTGATAAAATGAAGTGAACCTCATTACCAAATAAAGAAACATATCTAGAGAATGAGGTCATCGGCTAGCGTTTGCTCCAACATTAGGTTGGCTAGCATTAGCAAGGACGATTTATTAACATTGTAATGAAGGCGCAATAGCTCGTTTTATAATATTATGAACGGCACTGTACTGACAAAAGGGCAATTTCAGTGTAAATGACCTACCTGTATTATTTATTCTGATATTCTGCTAATTCTATGCAGAGGTCCAATTCGGAGTAAAGGCAATACTTTAAAATGGAGCCTAGCCCACTTTTTCCGGGAGTGACGGCGAAGCCTAGCGTAGTTTAGTAGGAACCCTGGGAGTTGTAGTTTTATCAAGGTTGGGTGATTTCCATTGACAAACGTTTCTTTTTTAGTACAATCTTTACACAAACATCTATTTCATGAAGCCAACCAAAAAAGCACATTGTGTTTTATACATATTTTGGCGTCTGTGTTTTCTCGGGGAATTCCCTCAAAGCAATCAATTATAATAATGTTTATTGTTGGGCCTTCAATGCAAAGAACAAGTATAGGCTATATAATATATAATATAAATAGATATGAATCATGTTTAAAGCTTGATTCACGCATGTTGGGTTGATGTCTAGAACTACATAGGGCTTTGCTTTGCCTTGTTATCCTATGCCGATAGTTTTCTACAGATAGCCTGTTTTGTTGTGTTTTTTTGTTTTGAGTTAATTTAGGATACAATACAATTCCAAAAGCCTTGACTGTGTAGTCATTTTATATTTTGAATTTAATTCTATTTTGATTCTATGAAATATATACTGTTAGTAGGCCTATATAAAATAGAATAGCATCAAATGAAGTAGGCATAGTCCATTATAAAGTAGGCCTATATAAATTCTTGGTTCTATTGTTGCCTGTGCAGTTCTTGTTAGACTAAGGTCAATGAATCGTCAAGATAAAATTCAAATTTCTTGTAAAATACTTCAGAGAAAAAAAACTTTTCAGCACTTACAAAATTGCTTAATTTATTGAGAGTCACATGCACATTAACAAATATTTAGCTCAGCTAAAATCTGCCAAATACACAAATCATGAATAAAAAATGTTTCACAGAATACAATATAAAACAAGAATGCAGACTAAACGATTAGCTACAGGACAAAACATTAACATCAGCTGTATAACATCTCCAAATGAAATGATCAAAATCTTTAGTAAAAAAAAAAACAAGACACAAGTAAACGTCACAGGATCCTTTTTTATATACTTCAGCAGCTAAGAGTTTCAACAAAAGACCTACAGAAAACGAAACAATAACATGTTCAGCTACTGTATATTAGAGCCACCTTTAAGACTGAAAGAGAAACAAACATGAGACACCGTGTGTGGGTCGGAATAATACTGAGAAAAAACATTTTGTGGGCCAACACCGATTGCAAAAGGCCAAAATGTTTCGCTTGAACATAGGCATATACGGCTGCACTTGAAAGAAACATAAATGAAGGCAAGAATCGAATCGCTTATACATTAAATGATCATGTTGTGGGTCTTTCGATAAACAAACATCCTGGTCTTGCTTCTGGGTTAAGCGGTCTTGTCTCCCAGAGTTTGTGCTGGTGTCTGCCCGTTAGGTCTCTCCCCGGCCTCCTCGTCTCGTGCGGCCGTCACGGCGGGTGCCTGGATGACGCCAGTGTCTGTGTCTGGAACCTGTTCCTTAGCGGAAGCCTGCTCTGTGCTGCTGGAGGCAGTCCCTGGGGCGGCGGTGGGTGGAGCGGGGCTGCTGTTTGAGGTGAGGGGTCCCGCCACAGCCCCTGGGGTGGGGCTGGAGGCTCCGGATTCTCCCTGCTCTGGGGCTCGGAGTCTCTTCATCAGGGTGGTCACCCGTACAGCTTTCTGTAAGGGGGTCGGAATGCACTTGTTAGCCCACTTCTTGTCTGACACACTGGACATGTTTGTGTTTTTGGAAAGAAGAAGAGGAATACCTTCCACTTGGCTTTAGCAAAGTTCTTTTCTATTTGTGCACATACTCCATCCTTGATATTCTTATCAGAGGCGGCGTTCCCAGATATCCTGATCAAATGAGGGCAAACATATGGTGAGGGAATGATCTCAGGAATTGCCTGTGCCATGAAATATCTCTTTACTGTTACCAAAATGTTATTTCATCCTGAACAATTATATCAACAATTATTGCCATGCTGAGGAAATTCACAACATCTTAGCTTTTAAACAAAATGATCAAAGCCATTTATGAACGGATGAAGCATCTAGTTGTGACATGTTGCTCTCTGCATTTCATTGTCTGGAACTTAAATATATTGTGTTTTTGTTTTGTGGGTGTTTTTGTTTTTTGTGGGTGTTGTCTTAGTAGACTTCCCTTCAGGCTCAGTCTTTGACCAGAAATAGACTGAAAGTGTCAAAAGTTTATAACTTGTGATATTATTAAAGTTGCATAAACGTTGAAAGAAAGTGTATGCATCCTAATCGTGTTGGTTTCAATGCAAAATCGAATCAAAACATCTTTTACCATTCATGACCAATAGCCTCCTGTGCGGTTAATCGCTGGTCTTGATCCACTTCCAACAAAGATGCCACTAGATTTTTGGCTGAAGAACAAGACAAAAATTAAGCATGAAGCCCTGACATTTGTTAAATTGATGCCAACTTCAAAAGACATCGAGTAATTAATATATCCCAGTTAATATATTCAACTGATACCAGAGTCTGAAATGTCATCCCAGTAGGGGGAATCAAATTCATAGTCCCCTGACAGGATCTTCAGGAAGAGGCTCTTGTCGCGGTTGTCATACTCCTCCTCTTCAGCGTCGTTATAGAAAGGAGGGTTTCCTGACAAACTGCACACAAAGCAGCCATCACGATGAAAGGATTCGCTATGCAAATAAAGGTTACACTGTGCAAACAGATGGAGGATTATTCCTCCAAATTGTGTTAAAGGTCTTAAATCAGAGGAACCTTACAGTATATAGATAATGACGCCAATGGCCCAGCAGTCAACAGGCCTTCCATACCTCTGCCGCCCAACCACTTCAGGAGCTGAGGGAAAACAAATGGCTAATAGTTGAGTAAAGTTGAGGTTAGGCTAAATGTTAACTGTAGAAATTAACATTTAAAGGATTCGTTGCAACAGAGTTTCTTGATGATAATTACTGAAACTCCATTAGTGTACTACTAAATTAGTTACGTTTATTTGGATCTTACCAAGATATTCTGGAGTACCACACGGGTCTTTAATAAGTCCATTTTCCATCTTTGCTAATTGAAAGTCACTGATGACAATTTTTGAGTGCTTCAGACGATTGAAGTACACCAAATTCTCCAGCTAAAATGAACAAATAAATTTATCCAATCAATTGAAGTGATTTCAGCATGTTAAAGGTGGACCCATGCCAACAGTCTGGATGATTGGTCTGTCTGGGAAATAAATGCTTTTCTTTATCACTAGGTGTCAGCAGTGCGTCTGTATACCTTGAGGTTCCTGTGGACTACCTTCAAAGAGTGAAGGTAGGCCACTGCTTCCAGCACCTGCCTCACGACATTACTGGTGTCCCTCTCGGAGTAATAGCCTTGGTCCAGGATCCAGTCAAACACCTCTCTGCCTGTCGCGCTGAAAGATATTCGATCAGGTAAAACACTTTCCCCAGTAATGGCTGCTTCTCAGCAGCCACAGTAATGGTTTCTGAACACGATGTTTCGTGTTCAGAAACCCCCGAAATACAAAGGCTGATTCATACAGCCAGATACAAATCCACTGTGCTTCCAAGGCTTATATTAACCATTGAGGAAGCTTGTATATCACAACCTTTTCTCCAATAATACTCACATTTCCACAAAGAGAAAGTATTCTTTCTTAGTTTCAAAGGTATCGACCAACTGGAGTATGTTGTGATGTTTAACCCTTTGGAAAAGGAAACAAGTTGAGGAATAAGGAATAAGACAAATAAAGAAAAGGGAGAGGTAGAAGACCCCTTTCAGAATATCACCACGGGCCGTAGGTAGTGAATAAACTGTAAATACATAATACGTTTGTAAATACTACAAAAAAATTCTGCAATTGCTATAGCAGATTCCATGAGGAGGCTATCCTATCAACTGCTTTCGAAATATATATACCACTATATTACCACTATATACAAAATAGCATTACATATCAGCATAAATTAAAAGAAATATTAATTCATTCAGTAATGCATTTAGTGATGTATTGCAGAATATAAAATAAAACATATTTAGATCATCATCATTTATAACGCACTCAATACTTACATCTTCAAGATCGTAATCTCATTTTTGGCAGCTTTCCTTACTTTTCTTCCATCCTTTTTAAGGAACTTTTTACAGGTGTACATTTTGAGGGTATTCCTGTCCTTTGCCCGGAATATCTCACAGAACTCCTCACTGAGAAAAACAGTCAATATCAACAGAAGTACAATTATGAACTAATGACGTTACATGTAAATAATAAATGATCCTGCATTAAACAGTTTCACAGTACTCACGTTTTAACAATCTGTCCCAGGTCATATTTGTCGGTCACCTCTGAGGGATTATTGTAATCCTTCCTGTCCCCAAGTGTCAGACAACCGAATGGCATGGCAGCTCCGGCCCTAGCCTGCACAGTCACAAGTACAAAAACCAAGAAGGTACAACAGTAAACAGAGATTGACATACAAGGTCAAGTCTAAAGCTGTGATTGAATTTTATTTTAAGGGTTCCTATTTCACCCCCAGGGCTGGAGGGGAGATTTTGAAATGGCTTGTAATGGCTAATCATCTTCACACCTGGTGGAAAAATAGAGGTCCTTCAAATGATCACTTAAGGTGCAAGGTCACAAAGATGTAAGGTCACTTTTAGATGTAGTTAAGAATAGTTTCATTCCTAGAGCGGTGCCAAACCGTTTATCACCAATAACCGATATTGGACCACGTAACTACACTAAACTATTAATGCTCCACCTCTTGTATTGCTAGCTGTATTGACCTAAGTTGTAAAGACAACTGCTACCATACAGTCATAATTGCAAAAGAAATTTGGTTACTCTGCCGTTTCCGAACATGTTTATATGGAAAAAGTCTTGCAAACCCTTTTCATATATTCTGAAACCATTAAATATAAACAGTATCAAATAAGTCACAACAATGTGATGTTCAATTGTAATACGCTCGGTTTTTATGATGAGATGGTGATTAAAATGTGACAGATTGATCTATTTATATCTTATCCTCTTAACACACAGAAACGTAGCTAGATAGATTTACATATTTATGTAAATCATTCATTGGTGTTTTTACACTTATGGATGAATATTAAAGTGTGAGGTTTAACTCTAAAACAGGCTGAACATCGCCGGAAGTCAGTTAAAGGATCGCATTTGAAGGTAATAGATAAACTTGTGCATTTATTGTTTAAAGTGATTTTCTATGCAGAATATTTAAGTCCTTGCTGTGAAAGGATGGAAGGCACTTCACTTCTGCTGCATCAGGGACCTTTCTTCTGATGCCTTTCAAAGTGATTCCATTAAATGTTTCCAGAGATAATGTTATCGCCGTTTGGCTGTGGCATTGAAGGATGTTCTCAATGGGCTGCAAGGTCTTATTCACTTTATCATGTTCCATTTCTTGTATAAGCCACACAGGCACACAGCACTTTAGTATGATGCTACAAGCATTATGATTATGTGGTTGATTCAGTGTGGGATGTACTCCATCCCAAGGCAGATTTGTAATGATGACATTTATTTTGAATGTGATTATGTAGAGTCCTAGCCTGACATCTCCAGACCAGCCCACAAATTGGTTTTAGTCTGGAATCTCTCAGTTCATTTTCAATTTCCAAGGGGCGTTCTCAACAGGCGCAGAGCAAAATGCCCTCTGAAAGCAATTAGATAGCCATACAACCAATCAGAGAAACAAAATGTGTGACACATTAGCAGCAACCATCTTGGCTGTTTATGAAAATGCTTAAACTGGGCTCACATAGAGCCCCCCCCCTACACTCCTCATACCATACCCACCCCATAATAGATAAATGTTTGTGAACGCGGGCCAGGTCTGCTGGAAATCTGTCTGAAAGGGAGGATACGCCAGAGCAAATAAGACATGAGCTCAAAGGTTTGTTGGGTTCCCATGGTAAGCTCCTTTACTTGATGTTGATTCATGGAGGTTATTATGTCCTATCAACATTGCAGATGCACCTTCTCTGTTTTGAGTTCATCTTTTTTATACAATCCCATATATGGCTCATCCACAATGAACTGGCGATCATTTGTGGGTTGTCCGAATTCTATTTGTGGACACAGGTCTGTTGGTGAAAGTCTGTCTATTGGTGTGAAAGGCTGTGGCCATAAGCCAAAGTACAGGATTTGGTGAAAGTCTCTTCAAAGGAACTGGCAGTGCCGGCACAGATGGTCGAACAAATAAATTCTGTGCGGTTCATGACGACCTAACTGTTTACTCTGTGGTGCCAATCACATTTAATGTCATTAAACATGTTTTACAATCGATTTTCTTTTATAATAGGTTGATAATAGGTTGTCTACTCACTCAAATCAATGCAAGACCATTGTGAATTTCCCGTTCCCTGATATAAAACCCCCCATTGCCTTCAACTCTGCTTACCTTTTGGTAATGCTTTGAGCGTACCAATGCTTCCCCGTTCCTTGAGCATCACTGGCTTGTGTGACCAGTTGTCGGTTGCCTGGTTACCACGTGCAATACTGAATTCAATGCTACGGTTTCTCTTCAAAAGAGGAATTTGCATTATACATAAACACACAAGGTATTTATGTCATTTAGTGTACGCATTTTTGACATTTATGTGTTTCATCTTTTTAGACGACAATTTAATGCATTTCCTACCCACTGCCCAGTTAGTGCATTCATTTATAGACAGTGTATCTTCAGTACGCAAGTAGTGACTCCTGACTTATTGTCCGACCTGTGGTGCTGTTTTGAGGCTGGACTCAGTGTTTAATCTTAGACTTAAACTGACTGATGGCCAACTTTTATCCAAATAGATTAATTTGTTAAAATAACATTTTCATTGTCAGTAGGGCTACTATATATATATATATATATATATATATATATATATATATATATATATATATATATATATATATATATATATATATATATATATATATATATATATATATATATATATATATATATATATATATATATATATATATATAAAAAGCTTGATTAGAAAATGTGTTAAATCCACTTTGTGTTTTGTTTTTTTCCCCAAGGTTTCTTAGAACAACTATATCCCTTGTAACTAAATAACGGTTAACATAGCCGTTTTTCACCTGTCCTGTCTTGGAAATATTACTGCACACAGTATGCCATCATTGACAAGCAAGAAGCTGATTATCCCAATCATGAATAACATTTTTGATCTAGATTTTACTGTCACTATGAATACAAGCATTAGCCAAAAAGTAAATAGCTAAACATATTAATGCGATATTGAAACAACATAAACTCCCTTCCTTTGATGTGCTCAGGAGCACCGGTTGACAGTGACCTTCTTCTCACTGGAACTTAAGGCAAATAAAAACTTATTTGATCCCCAAGCTATATTATCTAGATTCATCGCTACACCCTGAACCAGCCGTTGTTAAAATGTTGGCTTATCTTGTGGCTCCAACAACTGAAAAGATGGCATGAGCATTAAGCGTCAACAAGATGCTCTTTAGAAACCTGGGTGACGTCACAGACACCGCATCTTGCAGCAATATTTTCCCATTTTTTCCTGTCTCTGTTGGAGACAAAAAACTATGAAAGAATGAGAAATTGCTTATATGCCCAATTCAATTATTCTAAATTTAAATCCAAACTACAGAGTTGCTGATTGGGTTAAAAAATAAGAAGGAAGAACCTGAGCTTAAAATCAGACTTCTGTATGCATCTTTCCCATTTTAGCAGTCTAAATGGGATGTTTAGCCTGAGGAACACCCAAGTGTTTAGCACGAGTATAGGCCCCTGGCCAACAGCGCCTAATGTCGACCTTTGCTCGGACGGACCCTCCACACTCCACAAGTGTCTCCGAAGAGGCGCATAGTCAAGTACAAAACGTGAAAGGTTTATCACTTCAACAGATGAGTACGCTTTTCCACACATTGTGAACTAATCAATGAAACTGCCCCATAAACCTCTCACCCAAGTCCTGGAAATAGATTCAAAACATTAAGTTCGTGTTCCGGAACCGTGAAGTGCGGCAAGATCAGTGTTTAGGGTGTGAAAGATGAGGCTCATATTTATTCATAAAAGACAAGGTGTCGGGGACGGTATGTAACTGTCAGCCTGTGAAATGTAATCCCGAGACATCTGCAGAGGAAAAGTGGCTTCGAGCAATGCGCATTTTCCGTTGAATTTCATTTAGACAAACGATGAATACATAGGCCTAGTTGCAGATGGTTCTACTCCGCATGGTCAACCGCGGCCGATGCGCAATATTTCAGCGGATAGCCTACATTTACATGGACGTTAGTGTTTGCATATATAACAATCATATTTATTGCACATAAAATGCAACGCGTGGATACTGATCGTTTGATTGTGAATAAGGATCGTTTGATTGTAAGAAGGTGATGGGATGTATAACACGTGCAGCAAAAGTTTTTGAAACTAATAGTGTGTTTTTCTAATCTCTCAAAAAAAGATAACACTCTATTGTATAAAAGAAAAGAAAAAAAGACAATTACTGAAATTGTTTATGCAGCGTATTGATAAATGCCCCAAATGACAAAGGCTACAGGCTATACCCTCACTTACCTTCAGTAAGTGCACACTTGGAATAAACGCGAATAATATCCAAAATGTGTTTTCCTTCAACTTCTCCCGTAGATAGGCTAGCCTACTTGATAGACGGATCTCTTGAGATGGCTACAGATCCGCGCCAATTTCAACTCTGCCTCTGCATGCGAGCACCACAGACGCGTAATGGTAACTATGCTATGATGCAGAAAGGCGGAGATATGCATGCGTGTGTATGGTGTGTGTGTGTGTGTGTGTGTGTGTGTGTGTGTGTGTGTGTGTGTGTGTGTGTGTGTGTGTGTGTGTGTGTGTGTGTGTGTGTGTGTGTGTGTGTGTGTGTGTGTGTGTGTGTGTGTGTGTGTGTGTGTGTGTGTGAATGTGTTTGTGTGTTTGCATGTGTTTGTGTGTTTGGGTTGGCATGCCCGCGTAAACGTGCGTGCGCATCTGTATGTGTACAGATGTTCTCTTCAGGTAGAAGCGTGCACGCGGTCCCATACTGAAGCTTTGCATGGTTTCAAAGATGATCCAGAGATCATGATTCCACATTAAAAGGGCATGTCCAATTTTCAGTATTTTGTCAATCTGGGGCGGGGGACATTTTCTGATTAATTCGGAATATGTAGAATATATACTTTAATCCGTTTGAAGGTTGCACTGGAGATCCAAAACCATATGTTTGTTTTTACTTTCCTGGGCACTTTCAACACCCTCGCATTCCAGCCAATCCTGAGAATGAAATGGTTGGTTTTTGCTCATTTAATCTGTGAGCAGCAGCGTCGGACAAGGAACTACTTTCTCATTCTCTTTCACAGCGTAAATAAATAAATAATTCCGAATGATGTGGACCAGGCTTGGTATAGGCCTACAGCCCACAGTCAAAGGATACCGAGTTCTACAAAGAACTAAGTGTTGTTCCTTTGACTTGGATATGGAGTTATGAGCTCTAGGTTAAAGTCTGTTCCAGTTAAATTGTCCACAATAAATGAATAACCCAATTATTATTAACTTGAAAAATAATGGGTGAAAAGATCATGAAAATACAGTGTAGTTTGTATTTTCCCCACATAAAATAGATTGAGGCTTTCATCTGAAGATGATGTCAATGTGAGTAATATAATCAATATCATCCTCTTAAATGCTGCAGTCAGTTTCTGTTTTAAAAATAAATCCAGAACATTCAAAACACTTATAACACCTCAGTGTTGTGTCCCTGGTGTTTATATATTTAATTATTGATATTATTGGATAGTGCAACTTGTCCACAAATACACAGAGTGGAGCAGGTAAGACACTGTTGTTAAATGGAGTCATTGCCCCATAAAGAGTCCATTGGGATGTAAGGTGCCCGTCTTCAGCACTTACTTCCCACCTGCCTACGGAAGCCAGCTGCTCGCCCCACAGTAACCATAGCAATATCCCTGGAGTTTTTTTTCTAAAAACACATGACTGATCATTCAAAGTAAGTTGGGCCGAGGTGTGTGTGTGTGTGTGTGTGTGTGTGTGTGTGTGTGTGTGTGTGTGTGTGTGTGTGTGTGTGTGTGTGTGTGTGTGTGTGTGTGTGTGTGTGTGTGTGTGTGTGTGTGTGTGTGTGTGTGTGTGTGTGTGTGTGTGTGTGTGTGTGTGTGTGTGTGTGTGTGTGTGTGTGTGTGTTCCCAGGGGGGGGGAGCGGGGGGGGGGGGGGGGGGGCAATGACACTACAGATTGAGTATTTTATGGTTTAGCCTAGACTCACAAATCAGACTTTTGAATTAATATCCAATGTCTGATGGCAGACAAGCTCAAATCTGGGAGAACGGGCCTTTCATCTTATTTTTGTTTCATGTTTGTTTCGACCAATCATGTTGCTAAAGGCGGGGATCTGTGAAAATGAAATTGGTGAAAACTCTGCCAACAGTACTAACAGTAAAAAGCTGTCTGTAAAGGTTTCCAATCAACACTGTGTAGACAGTTAACATGAAACAAGGCTTAGTTTCCTGCTGTTTCTTTACGGCCAAAGCTCTGCTACGCTGCCTCCCCCTAGAAGTTCTGCTGTAACATAGGTAGACTGACTTTGGTGCAACTAAAGGATGACTGCTTTTCTCTAACATGGGGTCACTGTAATATTACAAAAAAATAGATTAGGCTTAAGAAATGTGACCCTTTCTTTGACAAATTAAATATCGATCAATATTAAACAGGACAATTGTAAACTATGTCTCACCAAGTTCACAAGTAAAATGTTTTCTTAATAAGATTAGTTGTTTATGAAATAAGCAGTTGTGATTTACAGGCAAGATAGATGATCCGAACCAATCAGCGAAGAGATGCCATAATTGGTCAGAAATATGCCGGGAGCGGTCTAAAACCCAAATTGGCTCATTCAGAGGCTGACGCAGTCAACTGGGAAATATGTTTATACAGCACACTTAGAAGGAGGGATAGGCCATTTCTAACCAAAAAACTCCCCAAAAAACGCTCTTAAACCTTTCCTACAGCACATTTAAGTTAGCACTATGGGATGTTGCTGCAATACTGTCATTCTGGATCAAATGTGGTTAGAAGGTAGGCCTACATAACTTTAAAATTACTACACATCACATCACATCATCATATCACACAGTATTTCCATTACAGTCTTGCTAAAAAGGCATATTAACAATAGATGCTCACACTTAGATCATGTCTAGATTTTCCTTCAGCACTTACCTCATCATGGATAATTATGGAAAATTACAAATATATACAATCGTAAAAAAATAAGTAACAAGGCTTCTTGGAACCATTCTCAATTCCCTCCCCCCTCCCATAGGGAACACATAATGCAGTCTTTTATAGATTTATATCAGCTTTAATTATCCGCAAGCAGGCTGCTGACCGTGCTGTCGTAACAGCAACACATGAAAGTGGAATTTGCGTCACAGGGCCAGCTCACGCCACACGCTCGTCGAGACTTGAACATGTTACCATGGCTGCACGGCTCGCGGATCCAGTGTTCCTTTCCGGTTTTTCTCCTCCATTCATCTCGCCCTTTTACCCCCCCCCCCCCCCCGTCACAGACACACACACACACCACACACACACACCACACACACACACACACACACACACACACACACACACACACACACACACACACACACACACACACACACACACACACACACACACACACACACACACACACACACACACACACACTCTTAAAGATGTTGCAGTCGCGCTGTCTTACTATGTTAGGTGTTTGTGGACGTGTTCGAATGAAACCCCTAAAATGGACACAGCTATGCCTTTGATTCGATATAGCATTTATACGTGGAAGGCAGCTGACGCGTGTTCATAGCAAAGCGCATTAGCAGCCACATGTGTGTCGTACAGCAGGATTCGGAGACGAATCCGGAGGGCTTTGTGGTTGGTTACTGAAGCGCTTTCTTTTGACCATACTGCATTGGTACTTGGGAGGAAAAAAAAAACGGTCAACTTAGTTGTCATAGAAACCAAACCCAATAGTCATGTTATCTGTGACAGAGTGCTTCCACTGGTTAGAGCTGTATTGCGTACGGGCAAGAATACACACTCTGACGCCTATAAGGGCTCACGATTCTTCATGTCATTATCCATCAGTAGCAATTTTACAGCTTTTATATAATGATGAATAGAAACATTATCCATAGGCTACTTATGAAAGGAGGCTGATGCAGCCTTAATAGTAGGCCTACTACGACTGATACTACTAGTAATACTTGTAACCAACCATCACCAGTCTAATCAACCAGTCTCATGTAGTCGAACACAGAGCAGATGCTGGACAGCTCCGGGGATGGTCTGCCCTTTGGGTTCTGTTGTATCACCATGAATGCAAATGTGTGCGCAACTCCATGCAACTCTATTTAAAAAGAAAAAAGATTGAGGAAGTATCCTCCCTAAATGGACATCTAATAAGATCCCAGATGGGATGTAACCACATTTCCCGTTAAGCACATCTTATCGAATATCTTATTCTGTTTCGCAAACACGGTCACAAAAAATATTTCTGACGCACTCTATAGTTGAATTAAGCTGTCTCCTCTTCGACGGACTTCAAACGACCTTGCATGATGAATGTGATGTGCCTGTGGAATGTGAATAGATCTTACCTAACCTAGGCCTACTATACATACCAGTCGAACAGAAGACTAGATCATTTTCTGGGGATTGTGATATCATCCGGGGCCAGCTATATTTCCTAGTTTTGTGACGCTTTGAGGAAATTGTAAAAGGCCTGAGACCCTTTAATGGAGCAATGCATGTCAAAGCTATAATCTATGATGGGCATATGATTTACGATGACATTTCATTGATGGGATGTGGTCCCTGATAAAGACGTTTCACTTTAGAAATGGCATCCAGGTCGGAGATGCAGTTATTTGAATTTATGATGATACGGATGCTTAGTTTCATTTGACAGTACTCAGAACAAACAAACCGCACATACCAAACCTAATAAATAATATCGTTTTTCACAGGAAAACGTGCTAAATACATTCTTACCGCCGTTCACCATTGGCGTGGAAACGGGCAGATGGTGGCGGTGTCATGGCTCTCGGTTGGGCCGGCACGAGTGTCTTCTTACTGACTCAAGGGGACCAAGTGCTGTTAGCAATTATCAAGTGGTACGCAATAGATATAGAGACATTATTGAACACGGCAGGAAGCTGGAGCGACGTGAAAAAGGGAATGAACGTTGTGATTGGGTGTCCCTCAGCAGGGGTTGACACATCTATGGCTCTCATGCACATCAGTGGATTCCATCTAGACCAGAGCCTCTAGGGACAGCTCAGGGTTCGGAATAGAGCGTCTTGTCATCGGGGTTACTTGTAAATAGAAGGAAATATATGAATAGACCAGATGCGCGGGCTGAAATTCATAGCAGTTTGCTAATTTTCAACCATATCTCGCATCCTTCCTACACACCATTGGCGTCAAATGATGAAGTTGCCATGGCAACAGGCTTACAAACCACAACAGGGCTTTTGGAAGAAAAACACAAGTGCCTGTGAGGTGCATGCACAGACTGGGGATAAGCAGAATATAATTATTCTCTCTTATCCTGCATACCATGTCTGAGATCCATTTTGAGGCCCAGATAACGAAAGGAACCTGTTTTCGTACATATTGTGATTACAGACAATTTTAACAGAACATATTACACAGAAAGCTCTTCAGAAGGGCTGGGGGAACAACTTCTCTTCAAAAAGGGGATATCACACGAGTGTGGTATTTTATATGGCAATTGAACCGAACATCAAAAACTCTAATGGTTTTGAGTGGCTGGTGGATCCTGGCTTCTCAATCATACTAGAGGTACAGAGGTTAATATTGGAAAAAAGTATAAGCAGGGTATTTATTAAATACAAAAAAAATGAAACGGTACCCACATATAACTATAAACCATTAGACCATTGATTGGCACCATTAAAGAGACAAGGGGCTCAATTTTGGCACTATCATTTAATATACAGGCAGACACATATTGACACCATTCTATCCTTCTAGAGAGAGAACGGCAGTCTCTTCATCTGAGGTGATCTTGAATGAATACAAACATAAGTGCTGTGTATTCATGTTTAATGTTGGTCCGAAGAGATCCATCAACGTATTCACCTGACCCAGAGTACTTTTAGAGTTTTAGATGTTGTGCTTCTAATCTGAGTACAAAGGCCGCGGTGGTTCATCAAAGCCTGGATGAAGACTGGTGTCTATTATTGGTCCAAACAGCAGCCATGAAGGAATGTGGCCAAAACAAGCCCTCCATCACGCTGCTCTACTGTTTAGCTTATGGTGGCAGTTGTCCTCAGTGGGCTTTTATCCACCCCAAATATTTATGTTTTGCTTGTGTTTGGTTAGCATTTGAGATATGTGAGTCACGTTAGGGAACGTAAATCAGGTGAAATGGTTGTTTTCTGGTTTGGACAACAGTAGGCAAGTGTTTGAAATTAGTGTTATTTTGCGTCATTGTATCGTGGATTCTCCTTGTAAATGAGCAATTCAGGTTGAATCGTCGAGTATGTGACCCCCATGACCATAACTGGATTATATCATACTTTGATCAAATCCCAATTTTTTTTTCAATTGAGTACTTAGATTATTCAAGGTTTCGTTAACTATTGCATTGGCAGTCCATTTTCACATGCGTCATAAGAAATATCTTGCTGCAATGCTGACTGACTCACATTAATAATTGACGTGTTGGTACATCTTGAAGAAGTCAGTTGGTATCACCTGTGTGTAGAGCAGGAGTTCTTCGTGAAAAATACAGAAAATAAACATTGCTACTAAAATGACATCGAGCCATTTAAACAGTAAGATGTCTCTTTATACTTCTGAGAAAAGGGAGCACACATTGTTGGGTTTCAAAATGGGCCGATTTTGATTTGTTTTCTCCAAATAAGAAATCAAAGTGTGCAGTGATGGCTTGTCTTCGAGAACTTGCGTGAGGGAATATTGAGCGACTGAAGCTCGTCTGTGCGTCTCTGTGGCTCACTGTGTTGGCCTTGTGTCGCTGTGATGCTTTCACCACATTCAGTGTCAGCTTTTCAACACATATATGCCCATCTGTGGAGACATTCGCTAACAGCAGAGATGGGAACACACACACACAAACACAAACACACACAAACACACACACACACACACACACACACACACACACACACACACACACAGACACACACACACAACACACACAACACACACACACACACACACACACACACACACACACACACACACACACACACACACAAAACATTTCTCACCATCTGCGACCTCCCAGCACTGCAGCCTCCCTCTGAATTCTGTGCAGACAATGAGAGGAGCGGGGTAGAGGTGGGACGATGGTTCGTCTATTCAGGTATGTACTGATAACACACATGCTCAAGGATAATCCTTTTAGTCAGCAGAACAAAAAGGTGAGGAAGGCAATGGAAAGCACTTCCCCGATTTTTTTCCACGGTGAAAAGCGCAGGCTTCACAAAACAAAGACTTTTCTGGAGACATTACACTAAAATTGCCCCAAAAACACTAAATTATATATTTCCTAAAGGTGTCATGAGGATTTTCACAATGGACAGATACTCTATTACTCCAGGGTTGATCACAGGGACCCATTTCATATTGCATGCTCTTAGTCTATTATACAATATTTATTCCTATCTTTGCAGATTGATTTACAAGATGAAACCTTGACAATCTGGAAGACCTTGAGGATTATTGAATTTCCAACTCCTTCATGACTACTTACACATGAATGAACAGAGCTACATTTGCATGCCACAGTGCAAAACTGCTGCAAGGTGAGAACATTGCAATTGCGCGTGTATACTGTGGTAGACTTTATCTCCGAGTAGCGCTGTCGTCACAGAACATGCACTCATTACCATCAAGGGGGAGACTGTACAGCTGCACAGCGGAGAGCATGCAACTCATATAGCTGCATCATTTAGGAATTAGGATACCCATAGTAGTTGTTTATATGTCCTGTAAGTCAAGCACAAACATATGATGCAATGTGTGTTGGGTGGAGATTATAGTTACAATACAGGGAACTTAAATAAAAAATAGTATGATAGGATACACCACAGAACCTCATAATCCAAATGTGCTTCCTTATCACAGAATACTGGTAACCGGTTTAAATCGTTGCCGCAGAGCATTATAGGTCGCTGATGAGTCAACTCTAAGAGGACATTGTGGAAGTCTTGTTCCCTTGACGGAGAATGGGGTTTCAGATGGACATGGTCAGGGGGAAGTAGCTAGTCCTAACCCGTTAGCTAGTCCGGAGGACGTCAACACTGAGGCTTCAGAGTCGATGAGGCGCTCTGGGCAGAACACAGACGGCAGGAGACAGCAGGAGACAGAGCCCCGACAGATTCAGGGTCTGGCTTTGGAGAACAGCACAACCATTGGGTTTAATAATTTAATAGTTTTTTACTTCTTCTTTTTTTTTTTTTTACAAACAAACAAGAACACAGAAATAAAGTTGTTTCAGCCTTCTATCCAAGGTTGGCAAAAAAAATTAAAAAGCCTGGTTTTCCTTTGGCTCTTTTCGTACTATATCTGAGTACTCAGAAGTGGTGAAAATCCCAGATGGCTGTGGAATACTTCTTAAATCCTCATTTTGTTCTCATTACAGTGAACCCTGAAACAGCAGGTAATGTGCCTGAACATCCAGTAAACTGGGAAGATACCGTTCTTGTATATCCCAAGATGTCAGATATTAAAAATAAGTTAATTTCAGCCTCAGTAGTAGGCCTATGACGGCGATGGCTGACAAGCTGTTGACAGAATCTGGATAATTGAAAGATTTCTCTGCTAACCTGTTTGAAACTGAATACTGTATAGGCCTAGCCATGTAGACCTGTCATGGTATACAGCACACACACACACACACACACACACACACACACACACACACACACACACACACACACACACACACACACACACACACACACACACACACACACACACACACACACACACACACACACACACACAGCTTTAGAACCACTTTCTCTGACAAATTAATCGGGCAGATTCAATTATGGCAAGCAGGGTTTCTATTGGATCATATTTGACCTGAATTGACATCTGTATTCTAATGTTTACGTTTGCTTCTCTATGCCGTCGCTGAAAGAGGCGATGAGGTGTCGGTGAACCGAAGAGTTTACTGCTTCGACTTTTTACCATCCCTGTAGCTTGATCACAGGCAGCTCATCATTTTAAATCCCCACCCCAAAGCTACTGTCGAATGATTCAGTGTGATGATGAATGTTCCGTGCAGAGAATGGTATGAATGCTCTGCTCACCAGGTTTCTTTCCCTTCATTCTTTCTTTCCTGCAGTGTGTGAATCGTTGTATAAACCTCCTAACCAAACACTTCCCACTAGAAACTACTAGTATGGTCTCTACTCCACGCAACATGCCATTACAGTGAAGTATACCCAAGGACGTTTCGAGGTGAGGGATTCAGTTTTTGGAAGTATCTTTTAATCGTCTCCTCCGCAAGCATCCACTAAACACTGACTTCCTTCGGCTCAGCTAAACAAACAAATGCAAACGCCTCATCTGGTCGTTATGCTCCTGAGAGCACATGTGCAATCACAATTGTTCCGTCAAGTGCACCCCGGTGCACGGAGATAGCGCCACTGGGCGCGAGGTGACGAGACATGGAAATGCCTTCAGCTATTACTGTGTTAATCGCAACTAATGACGCTGTGAAAAGCTTTTGGAACCAGTTAGACGTTGCCATGTTCAGCCAAACCCCCTTCTGCAGCAAGCCATGTTATCTGAAGAAGACGCTCACTTTATTAATTTGAATCAACATTTAACTACCAGGGCACGACAGGCAAACTATGAATCACATCCTGTTATTTGCCATTGATTTTATGACATGGCTTAAGATTTGGTTCAGTGTGGTTGCTCAGCGGGTGTGACAGCTCCCGAATCTGATTTGAGGAATTGATTTCCGTTGCTGGTGTGAAAGATGTATGTGCGGTGGTTAGATCTGCAGCACACTGTTTTTGCTGCAATCGTTTCTGTTCAGACCAGTGTTTAGACTGCCCTCTAGTGGCGACGAGGGGACAATCATGGGATTACTCAAAGTCTCTATACACAAAAGATTTACACGGTAGAAAAATAAATGTTAACGCTGTTGATTCCTCTCCATCTTCTCTATTCGTCTATGGTTTAAACCACACATCTAATTTCCTTTGGATTGAGTCAGAATGAAGTGAGATATAAAGTCTTATAGCGTAACAGTCTGCGGCACTGGCACTGACTAATGCGTTGACTGAACAACTTGTCACACTCTCTCTCACACACACACACACACACACACACACACACACACACACACACACACACACACACACACACACACACACACACACACACACACACACACACACACACACACACACACACACACACACACACACACATTGAATATCAAGTATAATTTCAAGCAACCCTGAATTCACTGCAAAAAAGACAAATACAAAAATGTACAGAAAAATCGTATTTACAATTGAGCTGCGATTGTGACAAAAAAAAAAACGCCAACAGCGTCAGGCTATAGGGAAAGAACAGAAAAGTGAAAATGGTAGCTCATTGATGACATCGAGGCACAACACACCACCAGTTTCTGTCCCAGTGAACTGGGGGTTCCATCAATCACAGGGCCGCTGTCTGCTCCGGTCCACTGGCAGTTCTATCATTCCCCTCAGAGTTGGGAGCGGAGACATGATGGGTGGACTCTGGTTGATGCAGCTGTCCAGTCGCAGCTCTATCTTTCTCTTCTGTCTGTCTGTCCTTAGTTATGTGAAGGGGGCCCCTAGACCGGCCCCTTGGTTTAAAATAAGTCCTGTTCCGACCCCGGAGTCCGAATCCTCAGCCTCATCCGCCGAGTCCGCCCGGGCGGGGTAGGGCTTGGGCGCGTCCAGGTTCACGTAGGTCACCTTCAGGCTAATGTAGTGCTCTCCCTCCAGGCACTCCATGATCTCCTGCACGATCTGCACCAGGGCCTGGAAGGAGGGCCTGGACTCCGGCTCGGGCTCCCAGCACGCTACCATGATGGAGAACCTTCGGCGAAGGAATGGATGAATGAACGGGTGGATATTAGGGAGGGTTAATGTTAAATTAAGACATTAAAGCTGTGGTAAGTGAGATTCAAGAGTTGTAAAGAGCGATCTGCTTCCTCTCTAAGCCTCTCCGCCATTCAAGTGTTGCATAGTTCACACGCCAGTGATTGACAGGCACTAATGATTGACCCTAATTGGTCAGAAATTAACTGGGAGCTCCAAATTCGAAATGGTCTCGTATAGAGGCAGGCATCAACTAGAAACAGATATTCTCACTGAGCATTCCACTCACTTATGTTTTACAGATGGCTTTGGTATTTCCAATACATAACCCTGCAATTATAACTCTTAAAACTTATCAACAGCTGCTATAAGGGATGATCCATCATGATCCATGCTGGAAATGAATAAGTGAACAGCGCCACTGATAACAGGGATATTGAAAGGAGTACATCGTCCAAGATATATTTTAGGTATTCATTTTCTCCCACAGAATGGAATGCAGGAAGGAAAATGTCAGTGCTTCAATATCTCCCTGGAATATGAAGTATATCTCTGGGAGCTTATGACAACAACATGATATAATACCGCATACTTGGACTACTGAGGACAAGTAAGAAAAACAATATTTTCCAATGCTTCGTGCTTCGTGTTATTCCGGCTCATTCCTGTTATGATCGCCAGACACTGACCCATTTCCTCAATCATTCCAGGCATTGGGAGTAAATACATCTTAAACAATGCTATGTGTATATATTCTTTCCATTACAGGGATTGGCATGCATGCATCAGAATAAACCCTATGCTCATTTGTATATTCTGTCTGTTTGTGCAGTTTATTCCTTCCGGCCTCTGAGAGGTGCCGTCGTAGTGCTAGCCAAGAGGGGCTTAAGGCAGGCGTCTTACAGGGCGTCTGGACAGAACTGGGGCTGGGCCAGCCTCCGGCCCTTCAGCAAGTAATGCGTGATGTCATAGGGGTCCACGTCCGGATAGGGCGTGGCTCCCCTGGTCAGCAGCTCCCACAGCAGGACTCCAAAGGACCACTGAAACATTTACATTTACCTTTAGGGCATTTAGCAGACGCTTTTATCCAAAGCGACTTACAATAAGTACATTTGTCATAAGAAGTGAAACAATATATCGCTGTCAGTAAAGCAAAGATGTTCATAAAGCCAAGTGCAAGTACTATCAATCGCTAGACTAACCCATTCCCTGTGTACAGCAATGCTAGCAGCTACGCCAGATGTTACACAATTAAGTACCATGAATAAGTGCAATGTAGATTAAGTGCGTACAATAAGTGCGTACATTAAGTGCCAGAACGTACAACATACAATGGTGGCCGGAAAACAGCCACATGGGACATTTTGTACAGACATTCACTTGTACGTAGGAAGATAAACATATATTTACAAGCAATGGGGGAAAAAGCTTGCCTTGTGAGACCATCCAGATATTCAAGTTTCCGTTTGGCCCTGAGCATCAGCTTCCCTTTGGCCGTAGCAGAAATTGATTTCCAAATATGGGCGCAATCTTATGTTGTTCAAAAAACTCCAGCCAATCAGTTTAACTTAATAAGTGAGACTCTTCGCTCGTGTCGAATCCAGTTGGAAGTAAAGCAAAAAGAGCAGATTTCTGTTAATCGTTTAACACCCTTCATTAAATTTATCTATTTCAGATTAAAACTTTATATCGCTCCACTTTCCTTGGGTTCTGCCCAAGGAATGCGGTGCTCCACATGAGCTGGAACTCCACCCTCCCCGCCTGCCCCGAGCGCACGTTGATCCTATCATGTTGCTATTGTTGGAAGAAGCTTTCCACCGGTTCAGAGCCACACTGAATTGATGAGGGAAGCAGACTGGGAACTCACCAGATCAGGATGGTCTCACAAGACTATGAAAGGGCAACGACAGTGAGCACACTTACCACATCTGACTTGGTGGTGAATTTTTGTGTTTGTAAACTCTCGATGGCCATCCACTTGACTGGAAGTTTGGCCTTCTTATGGTCTTGTATGCTGTAGTATTCCTTGTCAAATATATCCCTGGCCATGCCAAAGTCCGCCACTTTAACTGTGAAGTTTTCATCCAGCCTGAAAAGACATTAGTGTGTTAAACCAGCCAGAATATATATACACATATATCCCCAGAACAGGTCATTTTTCTAAATAACAAGGTAATACAATTCTGAGAAATGCACATTAATTGTTCATCCGAGAACACTTAACAAATTGCAGGAGAGTTGGCAGTTTCTGCGCTCACACAAGACATGTATTTACTCCATTTGAGTGGAATGCTGCCATATACACAGCCCTGGCTGTGCCGTAATAGTTGACACTTTTATGGCGAAATAACTGCAAACCGGTGATGTAACATGTGACGCAGGGAAATGAGCAGAACGGATTTTCCGGCACCCATGCACACGTTCCGCTAAATTACCGGCGCAGGCAAGTAGGAGAGGGGCTTCTATGTTCCATACCAATGACAATTATTAATATTCACACTTACATGCAGTTACGTGCAGCCAGGTCCCTGTGGACAAACTTCTTCTGCGACAGGTACTCCATTCCCTTAGCGACCTGCAGGCCAAACCCAACCAGGTCCTTCACGGTCGGGTTCTGCCACACAGAATAGGGGAATTCAACCATACCACGTCATCTCTAAGCTATCGTTATTACACACATGAGACATCGGGTCATGCTCATATTGCTCCACAGGTTCATTTTCTTTATCTGAGGATGACTCACTCTCTTCTCAGACCGGATGAAGTGTCTCAAGTCTCCGTGCTTCATGTAGGGCAGCACCACTAGGGGGAGCCCTTCCTTGGGCAGCATGATGCCCAGCAGGGAGAGGATGTTGGTGTGGTGGAAGCCCTTCATGATGATGCCCTCCCTCAGAAACAGGTCCACCTCCTCGACATCACTGATCCCTGTTAACACAATGGGCAGTACGTCAGCACATACTGCACTCTCTGCTGGTCACACAACACATCAACACACACACCGCGCTTCTGCCATTCACACAACACTTCAACACACACTGTACGCGCTCTGTACACACAACACATCGACACACACTGTGTGTACTCTGTTCACACAACACATCGACACACACTGTACGCGCTCTGTACACACAACACATCGACACACACTGTATGTACTCTGTTCACACAACACAACAACACACACTGTACATACTGTGTAAACACAACACGTAGTACATCAACACACAATGAATGTACTCTGTTCACACAACACATATAGTACATCATCACACACTGTACATATTCTGTACAGTACACACAACACACATCATCAAACTGTTTCTTTCGCTGTTCACACAACACAAAAACACACTGCAGATTCCCTGTTAACACATTGCACAACAACCCACACTGTGCATACTCTGTTGACACAAGACATAGCACATCAACACAGTATTTTGCATAGTGTGGATAAAACAAGGCAGGAGGTTAGCGTTGTCGTTGTCTGGACAAAGTACAGACAAAACAGGCTAAAGACACGTACTGTTCAGTGATTTGACAGCACAGTGAATCTCTTGGTCCTTGTGGTCCATCAGATAGCCATGGTATACTGTGCCAAAGTGACCTGCATCAAAACAGGGGTTCAAGGTTACAGGGGATCGCTTCAAAGGAGAGGGTAGAAAGCGTTAAAGAAAGACGCAATAATCATCATTCCCAGTTTGGAATAAAACTCTCAAATCAGCCGTTTTCTGAGAGGAGCTCACCTTTGCCGATAACCTGGCTTTCCACCACCCGCAGCATCTCTGCAGGGATCAGCACATCCTTGACCTCTTCCAGGAGGTCAGAGCGGAGGCTGCCCATAGACAGCGCTGGCTGTTGTATTAAGGAGAGGGACGCAGACGGGTCGTAGCCAGAAGCGTACCAGGGACCCTGGAAGAACAACCCCCCTTGACCCGATGTCTGAATTGACAGATCTGACAGACGTCGGGAAAAATGAGAGGAGAAATGAAGGAACAGTACCTCATAGAACATATTTCAGTGGTAAAGCAGAGAGCGAGTGAGCGAATCAATATTCATGAATCTTTTGGAATGAACGTACTTCTGCGGTAATCTCCGGTAGGTGAGGTTTCCCCGTTGCCCGTGTGAATGCGGGAAGACATCCGTGACAGACGGAATTCTACCTTGTCTAGAGAAGTGACAGAATACAGAATGATAAACTGAATGAATACGGCTACACAATTCATAACGTGCCGTTATTGTTCGACTGGCTGGAGCAACACCAGCCGAGGGACTCCTCACCTTGTTTCGTCTTCCTCAAACGGGTCATCCCAAACAAAGCCAGGACCGCCCCGAGGACAACGGCAGCCAGGATGCCCATGATGATGCTAGCGATCATGGTGCGGCTGTGGTTGTCCATAAAGGCCACTTTGCCGATGTCCGTCACATTCCCGTTCACACACACCTAGACACAGCAAAGGAAAACGTAGTTTATGCGATGCCAAATCAATAAGGCGTCCATCTTGGGCTCACCGTCAGGTGAGTTCCACAGGTGTGCCGACTAATTCGATCGCGTGTGAAAAACAAACTCAATTGAGGTGGATGTTTCCTTTTTTCATCACCTGGACAGGTAATCCTTCAGCGGGTATGACGAGGCCTTTTGGGATTCTGCAAGTGAGCTCATTGGTCAAGACCCGGACGTGGCAGTCCACGCCTCCGATGGTCATGGTGATCTTCATACACAGATACACTGCATTCAGATTGATGTGCTATTAAAGACAAAATGGGTCTCATGTTAAAAGGGGTTATTTTACTGTAGCGCTCCTGTCGGATAATGTAGTGGATGTTTTGACTCCCACAAGATATGTCCTGGGTTCGATCACTACTAACCTCACACTACCTGTAGGAATCTTTGAGAAAGATGCCCAACCCCTACCTGCTGAATCTGAATTCACGGTTGGATAACATTTTCCACTAGGAAATTGTAACGGTAGAAGTTAATTAATCGCTGAATTTGTTGGAGGGGCATGTCCTGTGTCGTGCTTATAGTGGTGAATAGTGGGCATAGTGAGGAACATATAGTGGTGAACATACGTGCATTGAGACTTCATCTTCTCCCTGGTTCAGGTACAGGACGTGATCCTCGTTCTCAAAGGGGATGGGGGCGGCGTCCAAGTGGTATTCGAATCGCTTGTTCCAAAGTTGCCGGGCTCCGTCCATGTCGAAGGAAATCTCCCCGAACTCCGTCTTATCGTCCGAGTGCTCTCCCGGGAGGGCGGGCGCCCTGCACTCCATGTGCGTGGCGTTCACTTTACCCTCGCACACCTGGATTGTCAGAAGAACAATGTGTTTAGTCAGTTCCCTTTGCTAAATCCTAAGACAAATTCTCACTCCCTATGAGCAATCGCCTTCTCAGCAACTCATCCCATTTTGATTCTGATAGAACAATATCTAAATCAGTTGGTTTGGAGCCATTACAAGCTAAACTATGATATACAGAAATTAAAATCTTTTTCTTCTTTTTTTATAAAAAAAATTAAATATCCAGTGAGAACTGGGAACTTTATGTTCCCAGTTCTCATTGGATATTTACTTAAAAACCTACTACGAAGACATTTTCGACCGCTTATATTTTCCTCTGTATTATATATGATTGAATGCTCGCTCACCAGTCGGTACGTTTCCGGGGGTGAGTTTTTGGCTTTGTACTGGACCACCTTGTTCTGCACAGAGTCAAAGTTGCGGCCTTCCACCCTCAGCATGGAGCCACTGTGGGGAAACCAAAACCAACACAATCAGTGGTCTCCTTCCGCAAACCTCCAATGACATTCAGGTCACTTTTATCTCCTTCAACTTGCGTGGGGTCCACGCTCTACCTTCTGTAGCTGCATTGGGGAACCACGTTGGTTATAACGGGGTCGTGCCGGTAAGAAAACTTCTTCTGGGTGGGCACGAGGAAGCTGTCGATGAAAAACCGGACGGGAACGTCTTGCACTGCTGTGGACGCCTGGGAGATGCACTCCACCGAAGACACGCTCCCACTCCCTTCAGTCATACTGGGAGACCGAGAAGACAGATTTGAATTGAAGTCACAACACCCTATATAGGAACCATGATCAGCCATCTCAACTACCCTTATAGGGGTGCATCTACCCCTTTGGAGGTAGTTGAGCCATCTACCCTCTAGCCATCTGCCCTTGTAGAGCCATCTTACCCTATAGGGGTATTCTTGGACTCACAAGTCTGTCTCCAAACACTGTGCTCCACCAGAAACTGAGGACAATCTCCCAGGTTTCATTATTAAAAATCTGTCTCACCGATTTAAAGCTGCAGAAGTTTTGTGTGCTTGTAAACGTTATCCTACCAATAGCACTTGCATTATAAGATGTTTCATTCGAAAAAACTCCTAAAAGGTTTGTTGATGTTTGACGCATTTACCTCAACCTTAATTCGATAAAACTAAATCAAATAACCGTGCCCCGGAAATGCATTTCCATTGTTCAAAAATACTCTCCCTGTGTTACAAAGTCATTCGATACATCTCCCGGTTGTGTGTCTATGGAGGATAACGGGGCCAGACATCATTGCTTGTAAGGCATACTATCCTGTAATGTAACGACCGTAGGACTGTTAGTGAACATACTCCCCACTGGCTTTTAAAATCGCATTTGAAATTCCCAAGACATTTGGCAGACGCTAAGATCCCAATCATCTGGTATCGTGAGACTAGGGGGTTTCCAAACTTTTGTATTCTATGACCCACCAGTGGAGTACCTTTACAATACGATATAATTGATTAATTATTTAATCCCCCGTAGAAGGGATGAATTGGCCAGTACCCATCAACTATCTCGCACAAAATGCTTCATTAGAAACATTTTTCGTGAAAGTATTAGGTAGCCATCCCACCAACGTGCCGAGACACACAGATCTCGACAAGGGAGTCCATGATTACCTTTGAATCCTGCATCTGATTCCACCGAAGTCAACACTTCTTCCAATCCCTGAGTTGAGATGGCTCCCGGTCAGGGTGATCATGGTTCCTCCGATCTTAGGGCCGTGGGCGGGCCGGACCTCCGTTATAATAGGCACCTGGTTAGAGTGAAGGACGAGAGCATTGAGCCGAGTGACATTACATGAAACCAACTAAGCCATTTTCTTATATTTACTCTGAACAATGTACAGAATATCAGCTTGGGGGTTCAATCAAATACTTTGCTGTCAAGAGGTGTCCTTCAGTAAAATATTCTTCATCAACCCCTTACCACAAAGGAGAATCCTGATGCCTGCACTTGGCCTTGGATGGAATAGCAGCCCCCCACCGTTGCTTCTTGCACTTCCAAGGTGACATTGAGAGCCTTGGTCGGGGTGTCTTCCTTGTGGCGGACCTTGCACACCAACCTGGGTTACCAAACACACCGTCCAGCAGAGTCCAAATGAGCTAGTGCATTCCACCATGTAGATACAACGCAGAAATTCCAAGATTCACGTGAGTGCTTAAATCGATTAAAAAGGCAAACTGCTTCCATGCAGCGTAGGTTTTATTACGAATACAGTAAATGCAGTAAAGAAATACAGTAAAGTAAATGCATATATATATATATTCGTATTTTTTTTTGTTTGGGCTTACTTTGTACTGGTGCTCTTGGCCTGTATGGCACACAGGGTCTCAGAGCCAACTCGGACTGTGTGGGTTTTCTCGGTGATGGCAGATGGGACTTTGGGGGACTGAAAATCCCAGCCACACAACGTCAGCTCTGACTCAGCCCCAATTGGTGCCGTCTTGGGAAAAAACTGTGCAAAGTAACAGGGAATGAGGACAATAATTGTGAGGGACTTCTTGGGTTGTTAAATTAACTCTGAGTGTCACTTCCCTAGCATTGCTAAACTTGTAGTGTGCAACTTTAGAATGAGCAACTAAACTGCTGCTGACCGCAACCCAAACCAAAGGTTATGACTGAGTCTTCAACTAATAAATAAATACATGTGCTATCTCTTTTAATGGTTTATGAACACACGAGGAATAACAACTCATACACCTGCTGAGGTCTGGTTCAAAGTAACACACATGGGGTTTAGTAACGGAGGAAAGGAGAGGGTTCTGCGTTCTAATACCCATACCCATAGTATGAAAAATGCAGTATGGATATACTGATATATAAATATCAGGATGTCGTGTACTATATCCGGACTCCATTCGCAGTATGCCAGCCAGCATCATTTCTGGCTATCCGGCCCCACGACACTGGAGCAGAAGATACGTCACATTGACTGAGCCAAGAACAGTTGATTTGTCACTAAAGGTATACTTATCACTGAAATCTCCTGTAGTATCTCCCTAGTGTATGCATACTGTGTGCAACAGTGCGTACTTTATAAGATTAGCTGCAGTACACACAGCAGGTAAAAGATTTGGAGCACAGCCCATGTGTTTATCTGTGTGATTTAAAGGGTGTTTGGCTGGGCACTTGAATGAGGCAGTCCCTTGCATTTCAGATCAGTCAGCTCAAGGCCAGTATTTACCTAGCCTCTCAGAGTTACTCCTAGAACTGCAATAAAAGTGAACATATGAGGTATAAACAAATGACTAAAAGGACCTTTGAGTGCGTTACCAAGGCTTCTACACCTACTCACAGCCAAGAAGTAAAAGACATCACCTGTTTATGAACTAATCAATTCAACTATACTATGTTCAATATATAATACCATAGCTAAATATAGAAAAATTTGCCCTAAAGGCGTATTCATACTAAGAGCTTAACGAGGCAGGACCGGTTTAAATGAAGCGAGAGGATTTCATATTTGACAGCCTAGGGCCTAGGCTAGTGGCTAACGTAGACAGACAAAGGCTTTCATTTTAAGAACCATTCATCTCACAGAAACTATCTCTACGAAGTTAGGTGTGCTGAACTGAATTCTATGTAGCCTGTGTATGTAGATTGTATAGTTATATACTCATGCTTTAAATCCTACCCAGGACCTGGACCCAGACAAAGAAATAAAGTGTAATATATTGTATATTGTAATACAATATCTTTATTCATTTGTAATGGATAATAGAGTCTCCACTGTAATCTACTGCATCCCTGCCAACTACCGGTTCTGTATCTGTTGACTCTGGAACTGTATGCCCAGACAAACGAACACACACACAAACACACACACACACACACACACACACACACACACACACACACACACACACACACACACACACACACACACACACACACACACACACACACACACACACACACACACACACACACGCACAAACACACACACACCCGTACCCAGACAAACACACAAACACACGTACCCAAAGAAAACACACACACACACACATAAACACACACCCCGGTACCAAGACAAAAACACACACACACGTACCCAAACACACACAGGCACAGCGGCGGGTCTACCTCTGTGATAACAGGAGCGCAGGACGTCCTTTGCCACGGCGAGGAGCCTTCAGGCTTCCTGGAGCAGGACCCCGAATACCAGCCACAGCCCATGAAGAGTGGGGCAGTCAGGCAGGAGGAGCAGGAGACAAAGTGGGCACAGCCGGGGCCCACAGGGGACACCGTGAACACCTGGAGAGAGGGGGGAGAGGGGGCGAGGGAGAGAGAGAGAGAGAGAGAGAGAGAGAGAGAGAGAGAGAGAGAGAGAGAGAGAGAGAGAGAGAGAGAGAGAGAGAGAGAGAGAGAGAGAGAGAGAGAGAGAGAGAGAGAGAGAGAAGCAAGAAATTAAAGGAAGACTAGGGGCCAAGCACATTCAGAGTGGAAGAATCATACATCATCTAAAATGTTTGCCAAGAACAATATCTGTGGGCGTGTGGGAGAGAGAGAGAGAGAGAGAGAGAGAGAGAGAGAGAGAGAGAGAGAGAGAGAGAGAGAGAGAGAGAGAGAGAGAGAGAGAGAGAGAGAGAGAGAGAGAGAGAGAGAGAGAGAGAGAGAGAGAGAGAGAGAGAGAAAGACTTCATCACGTATTATGTTCGATAAGCACCTTATTCCCGGCAACAAAGAGCAGTAAGTCCTCGGTGTACACAGACGATACGCCCGATACGGGGGTTGCTCCCAGGGAAAAGTTGGCAAAGAACACAGAGTCCAGCTTCAGGACGACCTAGAAGGAGCAGGAAGTGTCAAATTGAGGCTAGGATCTTAACTGCTGGGGGACACATACACAATACACAACACCAACCTGGCAAAAAGAGCTGCTGTACATCAAGAAAATAATGTTAAATAAACTGAATGGATTCATAGATATTATTACAGCGCGCAATACTAATGTGACCCGCAGTGATTATGAGCTGCTATTTATTCACTTCCAATTGACGAGTTACTACTTTTTTTAAACCAACATCAAGCTTATCTTTCATTCCGTGTGTGCTTCCTTTTTCCGCGTGGTGTTACCTCTTCACCTCAACAGATTATGTTTCCTACGCATACACTCAAGGTCAATTCAAGGTCCTCGTCATACCTGCAGGATCCTTCCGTCCGAGGTGCCGAAGTGACCCAGGGTATCGTTGCCCTTGGTGGTGACCAAGACCGTGGTGAAGAGCACGTCTTGCATCTGTCTGTTGAACAGGTCCAGTCTGTAGTATGGAGTGGACACCAGGGTGGGCTTGTTACGGCACGAGTCGTCGTTTTGAGTGCTCTGTAAGAGGGAATAGAGTTTGGTTTTAAACCCAGGACGAATTAGTGTTTGTTTTGACTTTTCTCATTTTTTTTCAACAGTGGACTGGACTTCCTCCTTTTTTTTTATTTACTCTCTTTGTACTACACACAAGCAAGTCCAGACACACACAAACACACACGGACACACACACTTTAACATTAAAACACACTCAAACGTACACATACAGCCACACATAAACATTCAAACGCACACAAACGCCACACACACACACACACACACACACACACACACACACACACACACACACACACACACACACACACACACACACACACACACACACACACACACACACACACACACACACACACACACTCAAACAGACGGACAGTAAGTCGATGCAAAGACCAGCAGAGAGAGTCTGCGACCCTTCATTCGGGCGGATATTGAGATTCTAGTGGACACGATGTCTGTTGCAAAAAAGGCTGAGAGACGAGACTGAGGTCATTAAACAGCAGTGAACCCCCGCCCCGAGCCACTATCTGGCTCGCTGCCACACAGAGCACAACTTGCTTCTACAAATGGAAAACAGATGTTCACCACTTGGCACCGTGCCACTGTTGGCTAACCCCTGTGAACAGGGGAATAGTTAAGGAACTACATAACAGGGATTCTTGGCATTGCTGTGTATTGGGGCGTGAGGGTCAAGATAGAAACCGATGGCTGATGTCTCAAGTCCGGACGATACGTGAATCCTCATCGTAAACATTCCAGGGCTGTCCAATTAGTCTGCTTGCCCCGACAGGCCTGAGAGTCCTGCTGGCTGTTTGAATGCCCGCAATCCACAGGTCTTTTGATCCTCTGGCCACAAACAACACTCAGACACTTGTTGGCCCCACATGGCCACTGTTTAACCAGGTAAGCCATTCAAAGAGCCATGGACACTTGAACTTTTATAGCGAATTCCTTGGATTTTTCCTTTATGTTCGGAAATCACCGCCAGCATGTCTTTCCTTCCTTTCTGTCGGGTCCCCGTTTCCAGGGGAATGAATTAAAAAAACATAAAACCCAGCCAGGAAACTCCCTTCCTCAGCACACACTCAGACACGTGCACACACACACACACACACACACACACACACACACACACACACACACACACACACACACACACACACACACACACACACACACACACACACACACACACACACACACACACACACACACACACACACACACACACCACTGTTTTTATCAGCAGGATTTATTAGCCGTGTGTGTTGACATACTGTCCTGGTAGGCGTGTGTGTGCTTGGCTCTTTGCACACTGAAAGAAGTGGAACACTGGAGTGGGGTTGCAACTCTAAAAGCCACACCTTTTCCGAGAACTGCTTCCAGTGATAACCGCGCAACAATAAAACAGTACTTCACCATGTCCTATGGAACAGTGTTTTCACGTCACTGGCTGGAGCGTTTACTACATCATCCTAAACTAAACGTAATCAATAACAAATGCAGACTTGATAACCGGTTTACATAAGAGGAAAGCTGAGACAGGGAAGTACCAGGGTATTATATCTGTGCGACAAAGGCTCATGCCCAAAATAAACCCTCAAAACAATCAGCTACTTAGGGGACCTCATGCCTTTGTCCTGGTTTCGTTTTGGTGACACATTCCTTCTGACATGCACATCACGTCATCAGACAACGCCTGGGGACGGGGGACGGGGACGGGGGGATATCGGGCAATCGTAGGAACGGCGGCCAACCCCACTCGGGGGTCTCCTCGTCAGACTCTTTAGCCCCTCCTTCCCCCTTTGTGCTTGTTCTCACACACACCTCTCACTCCTCACACTGCTCCCACTCTCATCACTCAGACTCGTGTCAAGTCTGAGCTCGAGGTTGGCCCCTTTGAGTCACGCTCGGCGCTGTTGTGATGTGGATGTACTTCATTGTGTTGACAAGAGAGGAGTGGAGCCAATGCTAGATACCAACGCCATATCTACAAGGGCTTAACACTTTGACGTTGATCATGTGAAAGTGTGTGTGTTGTTGTGAGGAGGACAATGACTATCGATTGGATTCAATAGTCAGGATGACTAAGCAGACAGTGCTGGCTGCCATGTCAACGGGATGACCTGGCAGGAAACACACTGGATCGTTCGTTATGAGTCAGGAATGATCTGGGTAACAAAACTGTGGAAACACCCTTGAAGACACATTAACAACCTGCCCTTTACACCAACGTGTTATCGTTTGACCCTTTGACCTCCCGGATGAGAAGGGGGACCCCCGGGGTGGGGGGGGGGGGGGGGGGTATGGATGGATGGTTCCAGAGCCACTCACCTCGTGTGGGCAGTTCTCGCAGGGCTGGAAGTGACACAGGCCCCTGGACAGCTGCTCGGTCCCCTTGGAGCAGCAGGCGTCCACGCCCCGGTCGATGGCCTGGTTCACCTTGGCCAGGGCGAAGATGCAGAAGGCCGAGTTCCTCTGGGTCACGCCGCGCTCGTCCACCTCGGCGAACGCCCCGTACAGGAGCTTCTTGTCGGGGCTCCCCTCCTGGTTCAAGCCCCAGCCAGGAGCTTCTTGTCGGGGCTCCCCTCCTGGTTCAGCCCCAGCTGGGAGGCCAGCTCCCGGCCCACGGGGCCGTAGTGCGCCGCCTGCAGCCCGTTGAACACCACCCGGTGCTGCTCCTCCCCGCTGCGCCTCTTCCTCCGCCGCCGCTTGGGGTCGAAGCGGCACTCCAGCACCACCTCCCGGTACATCCAGGCCTCCGAGTTCATCAGGGGCAGCCGGCCCAGCCGCGTCTGCAGCGGGGAGCCGCTCTTCTCCGGGTTCTCCCGCTGCACCGACAGGAAGTACACGTGCTCCTCGTTGGCGAAGGTGTAGATGTAGTCGACGCGGTACGACGCCCGCAGCGGGGGTAGCACCGTCAGCCCCGGCATCGCCATGTGGAAGCCGTCCTCGGTGGACAGCGGCCGCAGTACCGACAGCGACCTACGGGGCCAGCGGCTCGCCAGCTCCTCGTCCACGGTGTTGGCCACGAAGAAGAGGGTGGTTTGGCCCTGCTCCACCGCGCTGACCTGCGTGCCCAACGGGCTGGCCAAGCAGTCGGGGCAGTAGGTCTCCGTGTTGTCCTGCTCCTTGAACAGGCAGTGGGACACGGGGCTCAGCTCGCTGATGTCCAGGAAGGCACACACCCCCTGCCGCGTGTTGCCGCAGTAGTACAGGTAGGGCAGGATGTTGCCCGCCGGGTCTAAGAGGAGGACCTTGTTGTCTGTATCCACGGGGGCCGTGGGCGGCGTCGTGGCGGCGTCGCAGGGGCCGCACGTGTGACAGTCGCCGGGGCCCACTGGGCCGGTACGCACCTCCCATATCTGTTTCAGGTCGCGGTCCACTGCCTCGATGGCGTTCTGGGAGGCGATGTACACCTCGCGCAGGTACGTGTTGGCTTGGATGTTCTGAATGGGATTGGTGGTTTGGAAGTGGGGCAGGGTGTAGTTGACGTCAAAATCCACCAGGCGGCGAGGGGTGGTAGGACAACTGTACGTCAGCCCCGCGGCGGCGTGCGTCTGTATCAACGCGCATACTGTCAGCAAGGAGGCGACCCACGTGACCATCTCCTCTCCACCCCGCGCTCCCACCTGACAGCGTGTTACCTACAGGACTTGGTTCTCGCCCGGAACATTCCCGGGACCAGCGGGAGCAGCTCTGTGCGAGAACAGGGAGGAGGAGGCGCTGGGGTTAGAGAGTGATGCTGCAGCTGAGATTTAACAGACTGGGTGCTCACGTATGAGTCACGGCACGTTGTTTTTTTAAACAGGGTCATAATTAATAGTCACGCCATGGTCCTTTATGTAGCATTTCAAGTGAACTTGTATATATTAAGCCTACGTTGTTTAATTCTATATATTTAAATAAAAAACGGTGGCGCAAACAGGGGGAAAAAAATCTAGGTGGTTGTTATAGCCTACATAGGTTAAAGGTTTTGTAAGTATTAGGCCTATAGATGAAATAGTAGTTTGGGTTCAAAGCAAAGAAAAAGGGTAAATGTTGACGGTGTCGAGGAAATGACAAGATAGGACATGACTGGCCATGTAGGACTGTGGAAATATCCCACAGATCGGGAAGGTATGAACTTCAGTTTGTCAGGTTTTGTTCCGTAAAAAGAAACCAACTATCTTGAAATCTTTTGACTTCACGTTTTTCCCTCTCTTGCTTGCCTGTTCAACTAGGCTATGTGAAAATAACCCTGTGTGATGCAACGTGTACTTTTGCACCAGTTCGGTGGACAGTGTACCGTTCATAGAACACAGGACGCGCTGCGTAAAAGGTTAACCAAATAAAAGTCACCACGAAAACCATCGTAGGCCTAATATGAATATCGAGATCGATGAAAAAGAAAAAGGGTGGTCGGCACTGTTTTACGAATAGCCTGCCTATAAACATGCACGTCTCAGAGGTAGTAGTGACTAGTTCAGTCAGATGTTCTGTATCTCTGGACGAGAGCATAAACAATCAATCTGAATCGATAGTCTTAACGTTTATATACTCATTTCACTTACCTTCTAACAAAAAAACTTTTTTTCGTTTTTGCGTTCCAAAGATCCGATATGTGATTTACGAAGTGATTTGGTTTACCCTCTCCCTAGTTTCTCCGCCCCACCATCGATAGCTGTGAACTCACCTGACAGCCCGGGAGCGGACCGCCCCGCCCGCAACGAGGAAGTCATGCTGGACGGATTGCGAAATATCAGCATTTAAGCAATATCACCATTTACATCACAAACAGCGCAGAATTTTC
>OLKM01000271.1:178208-185708 GCA_900291075.1 Melanogrammus aeglefinus | reverse complement strand
AACAGAAAACACTAGGGGAGTGACCTTCTCTGTATGTGTGTTCATGTATATTTGTGTGTGAGTGTGTGTGTATGTGTGTGTGAGTGTGCGCGTGTGTTTTTCTATTTTTAGTTTTTATGTGTGAGTGTGTGTGCATGTGTGTATTTGTGCGTGTGCGTTTATGTGTGTGTGAGTGTGCGTGTGTGTGTTTTTCTATTTGTGTGTGTGAGTTTGCGTGCATTTTGTTTGTTTGCGAGAGTGTGTATGTGAGCATACATGTCTGTGTGTTTGTGTGTGTGTGTGTGTGTGTGTGAGAGTTTGTGTCTGTTTATATGTGTGTGTGTGAGAGAGACGTCACATCTCCTATGGCTTCCCTAGCCCCTGTAACTAATGTGTGGTGGTTATGACTCTGTTTTGAAGGTGGTGGTCCTCACTGACTCCACGCTGGAGGAGCAGAAGCGTCTGGGGAACCACTGCCACTCCCATGGGATCCAGTTCATAGTGGTCGACACCCGGGGACTCTGCGGGTGAGGAGTTAATACAACATCTGTTAAAGCTGCTGTCTCTTAAGATTTGAGAGTTGAGAAGAGAGAGGGCTGGAAAGAGCAGAAGAGAGCAACATTTGAAAACTAAACAACCCATAAAAAACATCCTTCTCTGCTCCCGCCCTCCCTACGTGCAGAGGGACTCCCTGAACCAATCAGGGGAGAGATGTACTCCCTGAACCAATCAGGGGAGAGATGCCCTGATCGGACAGAAAGAAGAGGCCCTGATGGTTCAAAAGTGAGCCGGGAGCGGTCTAAAAGTCAAAATCGGCTCATTTAGATGCAGGCGCAGTCAACTCAAAACAAGAATATTCTCACGGCGCGTTTTGCCTATGGCTCATGGATGGCTTTGTCATTCCTAAGAAATGACACTAAAAGAAAATCTCTTAAATCATAACTACAGCCCATTTAACATAAATTACCTCATGGTTCATTTCAGTCAGTTGTTCTGTGACTTTGGCGAGGAGTTCACCGTGCTGGACCGGGACGGGGAGACGCCAATGACTGCGATGATCAATTACATCACAAAGGTGACATCTTCTAACACTGTAGTCGACATTTAAGTCCACTCATTCCTTCTTTTTGTTAAGAATAAAAACAGAAAGCTGAATGCATTCATAACTATATCTACAACATTTGTTCTACTTTACGTGTTGGACTAGGAATGCGACTATTTATGCGATATACAGTTCTTCACTTGGTCGTTATTAGAATGACCGTGGTCTCTCCTCTAGGGTAATCCTGGCCTGGTGAGCTGTGTGGACGAAGAGTACCACGGTTTTCAAGATGGCCACAAAGTTTCCTTCTCTGAGGTTCGGGGCATGGCAGAGCTCAACACCATGGGTCCGCAGGAGGTCAAAGTCATCAGTATGTCCGTAAACATCATACACATCTTCATGTTGTCACCTAGGTGATCCAAGAAAAGTCCTAGAAATCTGTAATGTATGAGAGCTGAGAGGTTGAGACGTGAACTCTGCTAACAGGTAATCATTCGTTCTCCATCGGCGACACCTCTGGCTTTACCGAGACCGGCCATGGTGGAGTAGCGACCGAAGTCAAACAGCCCTCGACAATTAAATTTGTACGTATTCAAACTGTTTTTTAATTTCATGCCATGAATATCGAAAGAATTCTTTGTGTGTGAAGAAAGGACGTTTTTATCAATAAAGTCCAACACCATTCACAGAAACCATTGGAAGAGGCGTTAATGGACCCTGAGTTGCTGGTCATGACTGATTATGGGAAGAAGGCAAGGCACCAGACCCTGCATCTGGCCTTCCAGGGCCTCCATATGTTTGTCCAGAAGGAGCACCGACTTCCCAGGCCTATGTCTCAGGTCAGTGGGGGACGCTCAAAACGTTTGCTGCTACACATCTGGAAAAGAAGATTTTGTTTTGTGGTTTATGCAATTTCCTTCTGTCATTCATGAGCAAATTGGGGGTAAAGCATTTTTTGCAGTGGACTGCCACTTTAGATTTTTCCTATGTATATATACAGTATATCTGGAGATATTTCTGTGATAGGGCAATATCGGTCAATAAAAACCTCCAACCAATACATCGGTCGGGCTCTAAACACCACCGTAACCTTTAGCCTACACCACGATCTACATGTATGTCATGTGGTACTACGTAGAAGTGACCGACCCTTGGCTGTGTTCTGTCCCCACGTGACAGGCGGACGCTGCTGTGCTGCTGGACATGGTGAGGGGGCTGAACGCATCGGCCCAGCTGGAGAAGCTGGACGAAGACGTGGTTCTGCTCCTGGCCCGCACAGCCCGGGGGGATCTGGCCCCGCTCAACGCCTTCATGGGAGGGGTCGCTGCTCAGGAAGTGCTGAAGGTAACTTCCTGTTGTTGTATTTGTGTATCTTTATATAGAAAATAAATATTCAATATATTTAGAAAAACGTTGTTTAATTTTCTCAATTTGTATATATATATTATGGCTATATAGGTTGTATATATGTAGATGTAAATGATTTTTGAGCATGTATCCCCGTTTGAAGACCGGGGTGTCTGGACAACGCTCTAGTGTATGTATTTCCTCTGCAGGCCTGCAGTGGGAAGTTTAAACCTCTTAAACAGTGGCTGTACTTTGATGCACTGGAATGTCTTCCCAAAGATGTCGACCACAAAGAGGAGCAACTGAGTGACAGCACTTTTTCACCTGTAAAGCATTTTGGACATTTCTACGATACTTTCTCAGAACATCCTATAGTTAGCTTCCTGGTTGGATATTTTAACATCTTACATACCGTCATCATTTTTTTTCTAGGACGGCTCTAGGTATGACGGCCAGATCGCTGTGTTTGGCTCTAAATTCCAGGAGAGACTCGGGAAGCTCAAGTATTTCCTGGTAGGTGCATTTCTAATAGGTGTCCAACAGAGGGCGCGAGCTGGTCATTGAAATGCGGTTCTTCAGCTGTTGGCAGATGCTGACTGCTGACACATGCAGGAAGCAGTTGGATTCATGTGGCATTTCCTGTTAGTGTTAGTGAACAGAGACCAGCAACACTCTTTCTGCTGTTTCCTGTTAGTGTAATGTGTGTGTGCGCGTGTGTGTGTGTGTGTGTGTGTGTGTGTGTGTGCGCACACGTATGTGTGTGTGTGTGTGTGTGTGTGTGTGTGTGTGTGTGTGTGAGAGTGTGTGTGGGTATGTGTGTGCACTAGCATGAGCATGCATGTGCACATGAGTGAGTCCGGGGACAACTCACCTTGTATTTCAATCATCCACCTCAACATTCAGTGGTGATTTTTCCCGTAACCCTGTATTCCTGTCCATTTCTGGGTCTCTCTGAAGGTGGGAGCTGGTGCTATTGGCTGTGAGCTGCTGAAGAACTTTGCCCTCATGGGCCTGGGTGCTGGGGAGGGGGGACACATCACTGTCACAGACATGGACTCCATAGAGCGCTCCAACCTGAACCGACAGTTCCTGTTCCGGTCCCAAGACATCGGAGTAAGCAGTACACCCTTGGCTAAGCGTCATAAAGCCTTATAGATAACCGTCCCATTTTTAATTCAAGTCATGTTTCATTTATAGTGCCCATTTCAAACACAGTGCCACACAACACGCACACACACACACACACACACACACACACACACACACACACACACACACACACACACACACACACACACACACACACACACACACACAACACACACACACACACACACACACACACACACACATGCGCATGCACACATGGCATATACACATATACACAAACAGCTTTGAACCTGCCTTAAAAAGTGTTCATTGTAGAGCCGCTCTGCCTGATCCTGGGGCAAACCGAAAGAAAAGATGGTTTGAGACTGAAAATATGACTCAAAGGAAAATAATAATAATAATAATAATAATAATAATAATAATAATAATAATAATAATAATAATAATGCAATCGTCACGTTTCAAAGTCAGAACCTTCCAGCCGTCTTGATCTTGAATACTTAGATCTCCGAGATCTGCTCTAGTTTGATTAATCACCCAGGATATTGTTTTCTTTTCTTGTATGCCTTACCGCACGGTGCTCCCATCACTCAGCCCGCTGTGGTCCTGGATCCCTTCTCCCATCATGACATGAACAGCACTGTCTCCAACCCCCCCCCCCCCCCCTAGAAAATGAAGTCGTCCGTGGCGGCGGAAGCGGTGCGAGAGATGAACCCCCGTGTGAACATCACAGCCCACCAGAACCGGTTGGATCCGGACAGCGAGCGCGTCTACCATAGGTCCTTCTTCAGGGGTCTGGATGGCGTGGTCGCAGCCCTGGACAACGTGGAGGCCAGTGAGTGCTGGTGAAATACAGCCGACGCTAAACACGAATACGGCTTTGGAGTGGTACAGAAACATACATCGTACATTCAGAAAGCATGCTATATGTCTGCATGCATGCAGATCCAGAAAATATCTGTATTACATGTATCCTGAATTCTTCTCTATTATTCTATCCACCTTTACGTCAGGTGTCTGCCTGTATGTGTGTGTTTGTGTGTGTGTGTGCGTGTGTGTGTGTGTGTGTGTGTGTGTGGTAGTGTGTGTGATTGTGTGTGTGTGTGTGTGTGTTTTTCTCTGTGTGTTTGCATGTGCGTGTGTGGATGTGTGTGGATGTTTTTGTGTGTGTGTGTGTGTGTGTGTGTGTGTGTGTGTGTGTGTGTGTGTGTGTGTGTGTGTGTGTGTGTGTGTGTGTGTGTGTGTGTGTGTGTGTGTGTGTGTGTGTGTGTGTGTGTGTGTGTGTGTGTGTGTGTGTGTGTGTGTGTGTGTGTGTGTGTGTGTGTGTGTGTGTGTGTGTGTGTGTGTGTGTGTGTGTGTGCGTGCCAGAAGAACATGGTAGCTCCACTCTAAATGAACATTGCATTGTGTAAGGTCCTGCAGCATGCTGTGTTTGTGTGAGCAGGGGTCCATCTGGACAAACTCTGTGTGCTGCACCAGAGGCCCATGCTGGAGGGGGGGACCCTTGGGACCAAGGGCCACACTCTAGTGGTGGTCCCACATCTGACCGATTCCTACGGACAGCCCGAGGCCGATACCCAGGGGGCCATCCCACTGTGTACGCTGAAGAACTTCCCTCACCGTATCGAACACACTCTGCAGGTGACCGATCCACAGCCACTGTGATGCTGGGTCATTGGGGGGCCAGAATCACACCACTCATTTACCTCATTATTTTCCAATGTTGTTTATTTCATGTGTTTCTTTGATGGACTCCTGTATTAAATACAGGAATTGATCTAATGTGTTGTCCATGTGTGTAACGTTGGGACTTGTAATTCTGTTCCAGTGGGCCAGAGACCAGTTTGAGGGGTGGTTCAAACACGTCCCGGAAAATGTCAATCTCTTTCTGAGGTAACCGTTACAAGGGCTTTCTGTTTATTCTCTTCATATCTGAGCTGACTTATTATGGAAGTATAAAGTCCAGCCTTGTTTTTAGGTTTCTTTCCTTAGATTAGTTTATGATGATGTGGTTGCAATTTTCCATGATATTCAGAAATTGATGATGATGATGATGATGATGATGATGATGATGATGATGATGATGATGATGATGATGATGATGATGATGATGATGATGATGATGATGATTGTAAGGGGTGGGGATTGTTATGATGATGATGATGGATGATGATGATTATGATTATGATGATTTTGATGATGAGGGGTGGGGATTATTATGATGATGATGATGATGATGATGATGATGATGATGATGATGATGATGATGATGATGATGATGATGAAGGTGGTCATGAATACCGATGATGATGATGATGATGATGATGATGATGATGATGATGATGATGATGATGATGAAGGTGGTCATGAATACCGATGATGAGGGTGATGATGATGGTGGTGATGATGGTGGTGATGAAGATGAGGCTGGTGATCAATGATGAGGATGAGGGAGTGATATATCCTTTGATGTATCCCGTGCCGTTCTTCATTGGTTTATTAATCCGTTGACTCGCCAGGATGTCTGCTATGGCAGGCAGCCAGTCACTCATTGCTAGTACTGATCCACTGTGATGTTGATTCCATTATAGTCTAGCTTTCCATGAATTACTTGAGACGATTTTTCTTTTTAAACAAATCAAGTTTATTGAGATAATGCAATAATCATTGCATTATTGATCATCGTGGATGAGATGAGTTAAAACCCTCAGCAGAGTCAGTCGTTCTCCAGCTGTCTTGAGATATTGGCCTGCAAGGCTCGGTAATCCAGTTACACTCAGGGAGAAAAACAGCCTTGGGGGCTCTTAAACAATTGTTTGGTCTTAGTGAGATTCCATAACCAAACGTAACGGAGCCCACAAGGCATTGCATGCATGTGCTCCTAGAGAACAGAGTAGTGCACAGAGTGTAATACCAAAGCTTAGCCAACACATGCATTACACATGTATCCGGAGCTCGTTCAACGTCCTAGTTATTGGTGCGAGATTGGGGAAAGGATGTGCATAGTGATTGTGTTACCGACGTCATCCAGCTGTGTCTATGTTTAATGTCTATAGGCCCAGCGGCAACAGTAAAAGGAACTCTCCTCCACACAATGTACAGCTGAAGGCCAAACTGACCTTGATATGGAAACACAGCCTTCGATAGAGAAGGTCGTCTGCAGGGCCAAAGGGAGGATCCGGTGGGATGTTTACACACAAACGACCCTGAGATGATAACTTATCACGTCTACACCCCCCTCCCCCCCCCCTCGCATCCGTGACTTTGGCTCTTGTCCTTATTATAATTAATATTTTTCCCTCCGCCCGTCAATCCATTCCACGAGGGTCATGTGCTATAGTTCCTTTTTGTCCGCGCTGAACAAAAGCCGTCGCCAACCGGCCGTTCCTCTCCGTGCCCCCCTCAAGGGACCCAGGCTTCGTAGAGCGAACACTGGACCGTGGTGAGGCCGAGGCGCTGGAGGTCCTGGTGGGGGTCTTTGGAGCCCTCAGGGACGGAGGGGCCCAGGGTCACCGGCCCACCCGCTGGGAAGACTGCGTGCGCTGGGCGCGCTGTCGGTGGGAGAGCCTGTTCAGCAATGAGCTCCAACAGCTCCTACACTGTTTCCCCGCTGATCAGGTAACGACACGTAGAGCGTCAGACGAGGCTGAGGAGAATGACGGTTCTCACAGCTGTCGTCGGTTTTAATGCTTCACAAGGATAGCTTGACATATTGGCGTTAGGCCATGGGATGTTCCATAGCATTAAAAATACAATAAACATCAAGGTTCATGCTCGAATCATGCGTGAAACAGGACTTAGATGTCTTCTTCCCGACATTTGTCTGGAATGCAGTTGTTCAAGTCTTTTCATAGATGACACTATTTTAAAATACATATCTTAGAGCTGCAATCAGCAATTTTTGCTCGACCCAATAAGTTTGGATTAAATTGGGTTTTGATTGAATCTCATGGTTCTCCTCTCTGGTTTGGATCACTGGCAATAAGTATCATCCAAATCTGACTTGGCATGACAACATTAGG
>OLKM01000271.1:137500-172488 GCA_900291075.1 Melanogrammus aeglefinus | reverse complement strand
CTCTCTCTCCCTCTTCCTCTCTCTCTCTCTCTCATCTCTCTTTCTCTCCTCTCTTCTCTTCTCTCTCTCGTCTTTTTCTTCAATCTCTCTCTTGCTCTCTCTCTCTCTCTCTTCTCTCTCTCTCTCTCTCGCTCGCTCTCGCTCTCCCGCTCTCTCATCTCCTCATCTCGCCTCTCTCTCTCTCTCTCTCTCTCCCTCTCTCTCCCTCACTCCACTCTCTCTCCTCTTTGACTCCCTTCCTCTCCTCCTCTCACTCTCTTCTCTCGCTCTCTCTCTCTCTCTCCCTCACTCCCACTCTCTCTCTCCCTCTCTGTCTCTCATCTCTCTCTCTCTCCCTCTCTCTCTCTCTCTCTCTCTCTCTCTCTCCCTCTCTCTCTCTCTCTCTCTCTCTCTCTCTCTCCCCCCTCCCTCCCTACCAGAGTAAGCGCATCGCTGGGAGGATCATCCCTGCCATCGCGACCACCACGGCGGCGGTGGCAGGCCTGATGTGTCTGGAGCTGTACAAGCTGGTCCAGGGCCACCAGGAGGTCAGCTCCTACCGGGCAGCCTTCCTCAACCTGGCCGTGGACTACTTTGTCCTGTCCTACCCCTCCAGCCCAGCCCGCTTCACTGTGAGTCAACGCCCCCCCCCCCACCCCCCCACCCCGACCCCCAACCCCCCTCAGCATTTTAGTGGACTTTAATTTATTAAATGTTTTGCTTATTCAAACAGATTTATGTAAGACTTTTGTAAACTCTGGCCACCCATAGTGCTTTCCCATTAGTCCCTCAAACTTCATAAACCTGTCAACCATGTAAGGCAACGGCCTGCCCGTCAGGAGCAGTGAAACCTACTGTTTACATTCAGCATTCAAATGACGCCTGGCTGCCGTGCGTTGCGCAGCTCTGAAATGTTGAAGGCCAGTGTGCAGAGTACGCAAACTGCCCGTCCACGGTCCTGTTTCAACAAACACTGTGCACTTAGCAAACAGTGCATCAGCGCGATGATGAATCCCTCTTTAGGGTAAGTCACCCCAGCGCTTAGCTAGGAGAGTTAGCTAGGAATGTTTTCTGAAACTCTGCTTGAGTATGTCCAATGGACGTCGCCCTGCATCTTGGACGAATGGTACGTTCTTAAAGACCCTGGGTCCGAGACCAGAATGCATTGCGCGCCCACTCGAGTTTCATGGTCCATGAAACGCTCTTGATCGTTCGATTTGAAGACATACTTAGAAATCCGCTTGAATCTTCCAGTTTTTTTATGCATCAAGCATACATTTTTGTATACAGTATATAGTTAATGATTGTGGATAGATTTTATGTAGATATTTCCCATTTTTAAATAATTTTTGTACAAAATAATTGACTGTTTTGCCGTCGATGGCATCATCGGAGGCTGGACGTCCATGTGGTTTACCGGAAGTCAGACAAAAGTAAACACAAATTCAAAACAGAGGCGCGCAGTGCATCATGGGCTGGGACCCAGTGTCTTTAAGCACTGGGTAACACACCATAGGCCCACTTACCTTGAGAAGCCATATATGGACAAAGTCTCTCTCCATTCATTCAAATTTGGGAAATCTGCATGGGGTCTTCTCAATATTATTACTCCAACTCTACTCATATTGAGTCCTTGATTAATAGTGAAGCAGTCGAGCTTGACGTTATACTGGCTCAAAGACTGCTACTGTATAAACGGGCCCATAAAGTAAGCATTGCAAACACAGGCATAATTCAGTAACCTCCCCCCCTGCCAAGCCACGGCCTTCGTCCCTGGAAACTTGTAAACCTGAGTCATGAATGAGTTTCTTCAGAGTACGGCCTTACAGCTAAAAGGTCGACCTGTTGTGCATAAGCCTTCTCCTAAAGTCTGTTTTGGTGCCACGCTAAGGGGGGGCAGGTAAACTCACACGCAACTAAAACCGGCCAATCCAAAGCAACACACCAAGGCCCATATGATTCATACCGGAGACAAAGAGTCTTGTTCTGGTTTGAAATAATAATCCCTAATGCCCAAATCTCCCTTTGGGCGTTGAAGGAAACTCCTCCTGGCCTTGTGGTCCACAGCGAATAGGTAGACTCTAGCAGCCGTAAACAAACATGCAGTCGGGTGACATCCGGCCTTGAAAGGTGACCATCTGCGGAGGCCATTGGTCTGAGCCTCGGCGAGGGGCGAGGGGTGCTGGGCTGATGGCCTGTCGTTATCAGGGGGAAACTCGAGAGAGAGAGCTGGCCCTGCTGCCTCATCACTAACCCCCTGACACACCAGGGTCGAGTAGTGGGGGGGGGGGGGGGTCCCTGGGGATGTAATGGGGAAACCATGAAGTGGCTTAGAGACAGTAAAGCTCTGGTTACAGCTACGGTTACATGCAATAACGACCCCTACCACTACTGCCACCCCCACCACCATCACCACCACCACCACCGCCCCATTCACCCACTCATGCAGCTGCATCAGAGGGTGAGGCGACGACAGAGGCAGCTGTGCCTGTCTGCGCCCCGCAGAGGGTTCACAGTGCATCCCCCAACGGAAGATTAACGCACAACGCAATTCAGCGGCTGTAAGGGAATCCCTCTTCTTCTGATCCGATTCTACTCCATCTTCTCTTTTTCCCCTTCTTCAACCTCGTCTCGTCAGCGCGGCGTGGAAATGGTTAAGTCCTCATGCACACCGAAGCCTGACCATGCATCGCCACACGGGGTTTAGTCCACTCACAGCAACAAACCAGGGGGCTGACGTTATTCTTTTCCCCAGACATCTACTCTTTCTATTGAGCTTTAACGGTTGTGGGTTGTGTGTTTTTTTTGTTTTCCCCCTGCAGTCTCTGTGTTTGAATTGAGTTGAGTGTAGCAGGCAGAGGCCAGCCAGAGACAGCAGGCTACCAGATGGAAAAGCGCTGGCAGAAGTCCTGCGTGGACGCCTTAGGGGGAAGAGGAAAATGTTTGTGAGAGCTGAACATCAGCAGATACTAAGGTCTGTGGAAAGGACATTTACAGAGTTGGCTGTAGAGAGGATAGGAGAGAGAGAGAGAGAGAGAGAGAGAGAGAGAGAGAGAGAGAGAGAGAGAGAGAGAGAGGAGAGAGAGAGAGAGAGAGGAGAGAGAGAGAAGAGAGAGAGAGAGAGAGAGAGAGAGGGAGAGAGGGGAAGAGAGAGAGGAGGGAGGGAGGGAGGTGAGGGAGGGAGGGAGGGAAGGAGGGGGAGGGAGAGAGAGAGAGAGAGGGGGAGGGAGAGGAGAGAGGGAGGAGAGGAGAGAGAGGGAGGGAGATGAGAGAGGGAGGGGGAGGGAGGGAGAGGGAGGGAGGAGGGAGTGAGGGAGGGAGGGAGGGAGGGAGAGGGAGAGTCCCTATAGAGTAAACGAAGATAGGCGCCTAGCAAGTTCATCAAGAGTGGGAGAATCGTAGAGATTCAGACTTTATTGCCAAGAAAAATATCTGTGGACGTGTCTCTTTTGATGAGCTTATGTTCAGCCAAGAAAGAGGTTTGAGAGCGCAGACCCTGCAACAGAAATGACCGTGTGCAGGGTCTGTGTGTGAGATGTGTGGCTCCCCACTCCCCAGATTCATATGGTCATGATTTGGTCTCCTTCTGGAGCAGCCTTGAGGAAGAACAAACACAGGGAGGGAGAGGATTAGGTCACTTTGGTCATAGTGATGCATCTTAACTTTCCACAGTACTTCAACTGTTTCAATGCAGAATGCTTAAGACCTGAGAAGTTTTCCATGTCTTGGATATTGTTGTTTTTTTCTGCTAGATTGTGTTTTAACATTCTGTTTATGTAATGCTTAAAGTAACATTCTGCACAGATTTGACAAATATTATTTTTTTAGCCCACATAAAGAATAGAGATGATTCATAATCGTACAATTATTAAAACACTTTTTGTTCTCCGGTATTATGGACGATAAAATGTGATTAATCATTACTTCAAAAGTGTTGGTAGAGATTTCCTCCTAAATATTACCCGCAGCCAAGCAAAAGGCACATACAGACAGAAAGCCTTATAGGGCCATGGGTACTTTCGTAATAAATGCACTTTTAAGTATCTTATCTTAACTGGCTAGACTCAAAAATCCTTTGGGATAAGATATGGTTTTATGAGACTGGCTTTGAAACCAAGAGGCAGACAAGCAGCTGTTGAATATCAGCCAGGATCTGGGCTATCCAAGGCTCAACTTACCCAAGGTGACCATGCTCCCCGCGTGACATTCCCCCCCCCCCCACATCATTAATATCAGATGACCAGACGTGGTCCAAGAGGCCCCCCTCTCCAGCCCATCACCCAGCCCGGCGCAGGCCTGACAGAGCATGGAAGCGTGCTCCTCGTGGCCATTGGCCACTGGGAACCACGTGCAGCAACCGTGACCTTCTGGGCCGAGGAACTGCCTAGACGCGTCGGTTCAGTCAGCACAACTGGACCACACGGACGACCTTAAACCCTTCATGGCATGTGATGCTTGGACTGTTGTAGGAGGAGAGGATCTGGGGGCACACCCGATCAGAACGGGGAGATTTACTGCAGCTTGCTCACACACATCTTTTGTGGGGATCGAGACCGCTTTACTTTGATCTTTTGCAAGGAAATGGATGATTGACAGTGTTATAGACAGGAAACACGTGCCATGTTGTTTTCATGCACATCTATGAATATGAATGTGATGAATCAGTACAACAGCAACACATGATCACATGCTATTTGACATGATATTTCTGTTCACTCGTTACAACCGAATGTTATCGGGTACGCCTACCTCCCCAACTCTTATCCTGAATCGAAACATCTGTTTCCCAAAATAGGAAGTTCCCCTGCTGATGTTATCCTCTGTTTATGGAGGCTGAAATATGTAAACAGATGGGAAGCTGATTCTGTCAGCTCCACCGACACTGAAGCGACTACACTGCTGTTGCTGCGATTGCTCCCTGGCAGTCAGAGGAAGTTGGAAAAGGCAAACAACATCGTTGACTAGTTTACGAAATATTTAACAGTTATGAATATTTAATAAATAGGAAGCTAGCAGCTATAATGCTGCTAATGCCCCTATTTCGGCTTCAATTTATATTAGTCCTTCGGCTTCATTTTTTAACTACAGTATTGGAAGATGGCTCTCCCAGGGCTGTTCGAGTAGCACACAATGCTATAAAATTCGATATCATTTGACATGCATTCACCAGCTGAGATTACCGACTGTGTCAAAGCTTTCAGGAACATTTGCATACCCTGGATTGAATCTTTAAACACATTTGAGCCCCAAAGTGTGCCGCTCGGCGCTTGTGTGTTATTGTAGAGCTCTCTGACCCCCCAGGGACGCCCCTGGGTGCACAGAAACCGAAACCTTAGACAAGAAAAACATCGAATTCCAAACTAAACTGTGTGCAGTACAGAGACCTCACCCCAGGAACATGACACAAGCGTAATTTAACTGTGCATCAGCCAATGAATCTCACCCTTCAAGAGCCTCTTCTGATCCCATTCCACTGACACCCACTGGTCACTATAATGGGTCTAGGTCATCACAGCCCGAGACCCCCTGTGCCCCCAATCCGCCCGAACCCCGCTCTGAACTTCTTGCACATCGGCGCTCCCCCCCCCACCCCCTGTTGTGACACCCGCTCTCCTAATTGAATTAGCGGCTTGGAGGGTCACAGCCCCCGGAGCCCCCAAAGGTCAAACCCGCTCACACTGCTGCAGTGTTAGCTGGCAGACACTGACGGCTATTTCCTGCCTTCACAGGAAGCCCCCCTATTGGAACCAGATTTCCAACCAGAGTTTGTTCGGTGCTCAGGGCCTCGCTGTGTTGTTTGTAATATAGAGGAATATATATAGCTTGTTTTATAGTGTGACTGGAGGTTGTTCTATAGGTGAACCAGAGGTTGTTCTAAAGAAGGTAGTTCTACAGGAGAACCAGAAGTTTTCTCTATGGTAGGGCTGGAGGGGAAACAAAATGGAAGTTCTTGTCTGGCGTTTGCTGTTCTGGGACTAACCAATATTCTTTAGAAAAAAGGTGTTCTTTCCAGAATTTTCTTACACTTTCTTCACCACAAGTTGGTAAAAGGAGTAAACAAAGTGGTTTTCAAGCAGCCATTGGAGGTCGTTTCAGATAAAGCCCAATGTTAGAGAATCTTCTCGTCAGTGGTCCGCAATCTGTTGTCGGGATTTGAGCTTGTTCTTAATTGCAGGGCATACATCTGTCGCATAACGAAACAACAGGGACCCTACACACACACACACACACACACACACACACACACACACACACGGCACACACAGTCACATAACACACAACAGACCCACACACACACACACACACACACACACACACACACACACACACACACACACACACACACAGATTGACCCCTGCGGTGTACCTTAAGACGACAGGGTGAACCTGATACCCAGCAGACCTGTGGAGCCCCCACGTGAAGCAGTATTGTGGCGGGGGTAATTTAAGACCCCAGCCCAGTGGTGAACAGTGGTCTGGGGGATAATGATTAACCTGGGATCCTCACACACACGGCGGGGGCCTTGGTTTATTTTAGTAGGTTGTATTGTAAACGGCCCCAACGTGTTGATAAGTTGTTGGTTGGGCCTTATGCTGCTGCATGTCCTTTATGCTAGCAGACAGGTTGTTCCCTCTTCAGACAGTAGTAGGGGTGACAAGGTTTAAAAAAAAGAATATTTTCTAAAGAGTATTGATGGGATAGGAAAGACCATCATGAAATGAAACATGTTTTTTTTCAACATTCAACCTAAAACGGTGATGCTGTGAAATGACGTGAGAAAATCTGCATTTCTTTTTTTTTACGTATCAAAAGATCACAATGGAGATTCATGTGACTTCTTAAACCTCATCTCCTTTTAAGAACTATGATGTCATTTTATGATGTAGTGTAACTTTACCCCAAGTAGTTAAAAATGCGGTGTGAAAAAGCCGTTACAAAAAGGTTGTCACGAACCACAGCGAGGCATTTTACAAATTGTATTTTGATCCCTCCACAGAGCTGTGTTCCCTCCTAATAATTAGCCGAGATTAGGCTGGTGAGGGCACGCTTTATTTGGTCGATTCACTGGAATGTTTGCACGAAAACAGAACACACATGCAAGTGATTACATCGTTAAAATGGGTTTTAACGTAGCCCCTTAGAGGGACGGTTCACCATGTGCAGTCCCATTAACCACCGGCTCCTGCAGACCTTGATATGCACATCACGAACAGATATGCATACAAATTGAATTTATTAAATATTATTATTTAATAAAAAAACATATATTTTAAACACGATAATTCTTTGGAGGCCTGGTAACTCCACCCACTGGTGTCAAAGCTATGTAAGCTAACAATTGTTTGATGAAGATTAGCGAACCTAACTTTGTCTCTAATTCAATTCACCTTGGTCATGCCTGTCTTCACTTCACACCAAACTTGTGATACCATATGTCGATCTGTAAATAGGTATTTTCTTTCTGTTCAGATAGATCCTACAACATACAGACTTTGTAGGATCCACTCGCAGCCGGCGCGGGCCTTGCTGTATAAAACAGCTGAGGGTGGTCCCTGTGGGTTAGAGTGACACACAGCAACAGCCAGTGATGCATGCCTACGATAACACCTCCCTAACCGCGGGATACAAATAGCAAACAAACAACTTGGTTTGAACAACTGGCCACAATTTTACTTAATGAATCTGAATTTCAGTCTCCCTGTTGTGCTCATATTATCCTCCCAGCTCTCTATTGGTTGTATTGCTTGGAGACCTTTTAGTCATTTGTCAATGTTTCTCATTAAGGAGAAACTGTGAGAGAGTCAACCGGGAGAGTCAATTACTAGCTGTACCCCTGTTGCTTCAGGTCTCTCTCTCTCTCTCTCTCTCTCTCTCTCTCTCTCTCTCCTCTCTTCTCTCTCTCTCTCTCTCTCTCTCTCTCTCTCTCCTCTCCTTTCTTTTCTTTGTATTTCCCATTCTCTCTCCTTCTACAGACACACCACACACACAACACACACACCACACACACACACACACACACACACACACACACACACACACACACACACACACACACACACACACACACACACACACACACACACACACACACACACACAGAGACCAGCCTTGGCCTCATACAGGAACACAAGGGGCCTCAGCATGGCCCCACTGTATGTAGCGGAGTGTGGCAGGTGGCCCGTGACCACGGCAACAACAACAGACGATTAACGCACAAAGAGCGCCGCGTCACACTTCCTCCGTGACCACAGTCATGCTGCCGTGTGACTGAATGCGCTCTATATAAAGACGCAGTCTGCATGTACGTTCGGCCGCGCTGAATGGGTAACATGATTGAGCGTTTTCTTCTAAATGCCACTTCTATTTCCCCTCAAAAATGACCACCTTTGTCACCGTGAAACCAGAACGTTTTCATTGTGTGCAAAAAAGGGCCTGAATCACGCTGCGTGTGGAAGACCTCAAAAACAAAGGTTTAAGAATACACAACCACCGCCTGTGGTCGCCTTCCAGAGTGTATAAAACGTGTTTCTCAGGGATCATTTCTCAGTCCAGTTCTTTGATGTGGTTCTCTGTTTTTTATTTTCCTACCCAGCTTCGAACCACAGAGTCCCGGGTGACACCCCGCTGAGGTCAGACATTTGCCCCAAATGGTGGTCCCGTCGTCTCTAGAGACACCCCTGATTTCCTGCCCCTGTCTGGCTTTCTTGCACCAGTGCCTTCTGAGCTCCAACCAGTACAAAAGGGGAGCAATTACCGTAAAGCCAGTTGTAGGGTCCATGCTAAAACACTGTAAAACAGCCCCCGGGTCAGTCTAACAGACTGCGTCGTTCTGCCCCATTTGCCTCTCATACCTCTGGGAGTCCACTTCACCACGTGCTCCACCATTCCTTTGCTTTCGCGTCTAGTCCTGTGAATCTTGACGCCTGGTTTTAGAGTTTGGTTGGTGCTTGGCTTGTGCTGACCCCATGTAGCTTCGCCGCCAAGCTATCTGACTGAGGCCCCAATCCAGCAGTGATCCATCCAGCAACCAAACGCATCGCCGTCTCTCGTGTTGACAACCACTGGACATTTTGGATTGATGTCACGGATATCACCTGCCGACAAGGCTAACCAACTGACACGTTAAGGCTATGAACAGGGATGCCCCCCCAGAGAGAGAATCAATCGTGCCAACGGCAGCAGCAGAGCACAGGACGTCCTGAGAATACTCACGTAACGCTGTGTCGGAACGAACAGGATAACCCGCCATAAGTTCATACGACCGGCCCCTGACTGTTTGATCACGTTGGGATGAGGGGCATACTGTACATTTTGCACATTTTGTCGGGTATGTTTTTTAATAGATTGGAAGGCAGATAGACAGACGGCTGCAAAGACATTCAGAGAGAGAGAGAGAGAGAGAGAGATAGGGAGAGAGAGATGGAGAGTGACATAGAGAAAGAAAAATAAGGAGAGAGATATAATACAAAAAGAGTAGGCAAAATAAATGATTCAGTGAACCGTAAATCATTCATTATTAAAATAAATGATAATATAAGACTTGTATGAAATAAAAATAAATAATCACTCAAAGATGCTTGCCAGGTTTGCATCACATTAAGCACTTGAGTTTGACTTTTCTGCTGACTCTGAATGTGTGTCATCCTGCAATTTGGTGTGTTTGTTTTGTGTGTGTCCGTGCACGTGTGGGTGCATGCCTGTGTGTGCTAATGTGTGCTGTGTGTGTGTGTGTGTGTGTGTGTGTGTGTGTGTGTGTGTGTGTGTGTGTGTGTGTGTGTGTGTGTGTGTGTGTGTGTGTGTGTGTGTGTGTGTGTGGCGTGTGTGTGTGTGTGTGCCGTGTGTGTGTGTGTGTGTGTGTGTGTGTGTGCGTGTCCCTGCTTGCATGCGTTTGTATCAGTGGTCTTGCATGAGGTGTGCGCGTATGTGTGTGTTTGCGTGAGCGTCTTCGAACATATCAGGCTCCAACATGCCAGTGGCCCCCGTTCAGCAAGGAGAGGGTTTTAATATTGACTCACCCCTTTCGGCCCCCCGGGGTCGTTGAAATCAGGTGAAGAACACACATATTATCTCCTCCTCTGAGCAGACCCCCACTTAGCTTCTGTTTGCTGTTTTACACGTCAATGAGCACCTCTCAAAAGGAAAGGCTGGCTTTTAGCCACTCTGTTGAGAGGTCCCGGCCCCCCCCGCCCTGGCCCCTCTGTTTGCTCTCCTGATCTCAATGGACATCCCATAATAACAACAACAACAGTTATTATCACAAAAGTCAATCTTAAACCTTGGGTGTATCTTTCTCTCCGGCCAGTGACATTGTTGACTCCTCTATGTGTTTCTAAGCTGTGTGAAAGAGTGCGTCTCGTCTCTGGGGTGTAGGGCTGGATCGATGATGAGGGGTCTTCACGGGGGGGGGGAGACAGAGAGGTTTAGTCCCATCTGCCTCTTTGTGGAACATATAAAGAACCAAGGGATCAATAGTGATCGGGTATCAGCAGGTTGGCGCCTTCACATGCGTATGAGAGCAGCAGAACTTCATGGGGTTCTGGTGTTTGTTGTGTTTGAAGTGTGGGCGTTCGATATGCATGACATATGTCTATAGATCTATGGATCTGGGCCGGCTGCTGTGAATTAACATACAGCTTGTTTGGACGGCTCGGCAGCTCTGTTTCCCTTGAATCCATCCAGTTCTCTATATTATACTGTTTTCAAACAACAAAACATTAATTTGCTTTCTAGTGTTATTTGTTTGGCCATTGACAAACAAAATTGGTCAAAATGATCCATTTCATGCAGAAAAGAGAATATATTTTCTTTGACATTTACCACATTGGTGACATAATACACACACACACACACACACGTGTGCACATGCACGCACGCACACACACGTAAACACACACACACAAACACACACACACACACACACACACACACACACACACACACACACACACACACACACACACACACACACACACACACACACACACACACACACACACACACACACACACACACACACACACACACACACACACACACACAGAGTCTTAAAAAGGAACATGACAGTTTTCGATTGGAACAAAAAAGAGGAAATTGTTCTAGGCATTTATTTTTTCAATTTTGTCAGTCTGTGGTTCTCATGACGATGGTGATGGATAATTGTTTCCAGTTTCCAAGTATGATGTACGATCGTTATGTATAGTATGGATACCTGGCACTACTTTCAGCTGCAATTATATGTGTATCCAATACTGCACGGCACTGAGATAGTCACTGTATCGAAGACTGCAGGGTATTGTGATAGTCATTGTGTATCAAAGACTGCAGGGTATTGTGATAGTCATTGTGTATCTAAGTCTTCAGTGGAGTATTAAGTTTGATGTGTATATAAGACTGCAATGTAGATAGATAATCTTTGTGGACCAATGATTGTATTCTTTGTGGACCAAGTGTAGTGGGATAGTCATTGAGTTTCTAAGACTGAAGTGTGGCGAGATAGTCATTGTGTATCTAAGTCTAAAGTGTAATGAGATAGTTATTGTGTATCTAAGTCTACAGCGTAATGTGATAGTCATTGTGTGTCTAAGTCTACAGTGTAATGAGATAGTTTTTGTGTATCTAAGTCTACAGTGTAGTGAGATAGTCATGTGTATCTAAGATTGCAGAGTCGTGAGATAGTTATCCATTCCACGCAGCTTCTGTCTTATCAAAGTCTGCCCTCGGAACCTAGTTTCCTGTCGGTGAGAATTCTTCATTGTGTTAAAGAGCAACAGCCCTGTGATTACAAGCATGGAAGGAGGAAGCCACTCTAAATGGTGTGATGATAATCAGGGAAACAAGCTCAGGTTAGGTGTCCAATTATGAGAAAGTCATGGGGTCACTGGACTTCATTATCCCACTTCCTCTGCTCCGGTAAAATGTCCATGCCTTTTGATTGTCATGATGCAAACTCTTGTAAACTCATTAAAGCCTCATGCTGAAAATATGTTTGTACGGAGAGGGCAGCATTGCCGCCCGGTGAATCCTTCTGTGCTCTGAACCGCTGGTGCCTCAGCTCGGGTTTCCCCAGGAAGAGCAGTAAACTCTGACTGTCTAACTTCCTGCCGTACAGGAAGTAGCTCAGAGGTCCTGGTGTCCAAAGTTTCTCCACATTCTGGTAAAGAATTACGATCACTTGCTAGAGGGACAGAAGATCTCAAATGAATCATGGAAAGTGGTTCTTAGTCAGTGGTTCTCAAACTTTTAACAGTCATGTACCCTCCGTGACCAATCACATCCTATCGAGTAAACCCAGCATCAGGGACGGCACACTGAGATGTTTCTGCTCTTTATTCTGCTGCTTTACCAAAAAGTGAACACACATGTACGTTTACATAACATATAAAGACGAGACAGAATAACCAAAATCCGGGAGCAATGTAATCTTATTCTAAATAAGGGGATGAAGAGCAATGTATGACAGGAATTTTGTTTTCCAATGCGTGGGAACATTAACATGCTGTGATTGGTCATTGATATTGATATCAAAAATGTTAATAAATGTGTTCTTAACTCATTAACTAACCTTACTGACCAAAGGGAATAACGACTTTCAGACAAAACATATCTGTTGTCATGGCAACGTTTATCAACGGCCGACAGCGAGCTGAGTAGATCTCTCAGTGAGTTTCCCGTCGGAAGAGGAAGGAGAGTGGTGATACACTGGGCTGCATTCATTTATTTATGGTACTAAGACTTCAGTCAGTCACTGGTTGGGAATGTAATTCACTGATTCATTTCAAGTTCTCCCTAAAATCAATCCAGTAACCCTACTACCAGTACTACCACTAGAACCCTCCACGGTCCACAACTGCTGGCCTAAGGCAACTTCTAGTGTGAAGAGAACAAACATTGTCCGAATTGACAAACATGAAGAAATTCAAAAATTATATATTTGATATCACATCACGATGGTTTTTCTTTTACACATATGGTTTTTCAAACATCTAATAATTTATACCTGATTATAAAATAAATAGGGAGTGATCAGCAGACGTAAATGACTTATCGTTTTTTGTTTTAAGAAGCATAATTACAGTATGGGAAAAGAGTTGAAGCCATTTTTAATAACAGCCGGTGATATGTGGACAGCATATCTTGGCTGTGGCCCAACATCTGAGGAGACATAATATAAATACATGGCTTGGTCTATGCCTTTAAAAGGACAGTGAAGAGGTAGTTCAAATATTGAATCCAGCTTTATTTCTATTCTAGTTCCAACAAAGCAGCCGTCACACTGGAGCGAGTTTTGAGCCAACATGTGTGCTATATGATTTAATCAACTGTTTTAAGGAAACAATTCAGAATTCAGGACCCTTAGGACCTTGAAATGAAAAGCATTTTATAAAGCAATTTCAAACCTTTTGTTAAACGCTTATGGTCAATGTCTTTCAATATAAACTCATTTTCATCCACTCATTCTACACATAGCAGGTTTCAAAACACCAACATCTCTTGGCTGTGGCATAGAGAGAGAGAGAATTGGATTTTCTTCTCCTTCTGAGAAGCGGGGACGTTTCTACGTCAGTTCTCTAAGAGGGAGTTGTCCAGGGCTTTGGGAGACTTGGTAATTGTTTCCATCAGCCGTGCTGCTTCCAGCTTTCTGCCTGATTCCTGCCAGCTGACCAATGGAGCCGGGTAGCGGTGACGTCGCTCTGCTTCGCAAGGCGGACGGAGGCCTCTGATTGGCTTGAGGTTTCTCCTGCTGTGGTGGGACAGATATTAAACAAGTCAGGAAGGGAGGGGGTAAGAGTAAAAATAGCCCGCAGGACCGTTTCCTTTGTTGAAAATCGACATCAGCTGTACATTGTTTGAAATCTGCAAGCCAGAGAAACAGTCTGCACAGCGTCTCTGTTATAGTCATCATTCACCGTACAGCGGTACGAGACTGGTGCGGGTTTGGATGAAATACACGCTTGAATCCTGTCACTAACCCGTGTGTGTTGACAGTAAGGCCAGGCAGTACGACCATCCGCCCATAGATGGTTTTAAGCAAAGTGCATCAACCACATGATGTTTAAGCTGCATGATATTTAACATAAAATAAGGATTTTATTACAACTTTTAAATATGTTCTTCAGTAAAATAAGAATTTTAATAAAACATTCAAGTTTCTTCATCAGTATAATAAGGATTTTAATACAAGTTTCAAATTAGTTCCACAGTAAAATAATGATTTTAATACAACTTTTAAGTTTGTTTCTCAGTAAAATAATGACTTAAACACAACTTTCAGTGGATGTCCCAGTGTGACTTCAGGCTTAGTGTGCCTGACCTGGGGGTCTGTATAACGCCCCCCCCCCCCCCCCCCCCCAGCCCCCATCAACCTGAGCCCACAAGCAGCGTAGAGGCCAAGCTGGCCCTCAGGCTGCTGCAGCACAGATAATCAGATCCAGTCTTACTTCTTTAAGCACGATGGTCTCTGTGTTCACATCCCAAGCCCCTCCCTCTTTGTTTTTATTGCCCCATTACTGGTCAGCTGACGATGCGCTCCCTCCGAAACGCACACGTGCATCTAACGAAGTTTGCCGTCAACACATGCACAGCGAGGGTCATGTGGTCTATAGCATCCGGGGGTGGGGGGGGCGGCGGGGGGCACACGGACAGGCATACGGACAGACGGACGGACAGACTGATGGACGCAGTTGAGCACAGTTGAGGGTTGATGGTTGACCAGATAAAATGGATCGTTCTGCACCTTCAGGAGCCGTGCATTCTGTCTGTGGTGAGGGATCTGTGGTGGAGAGCGGTGGGGGTGGGTTGGGTGGTGGTGGGGGGGGGTGTTTGGGGTGGGGTGCTTTGCTTTGGGAGAATCTGATCCTCTCTGGAGGTGCAAGTCCCCATGTCTGATCTGATGAGATAACAGAGGGTGGAGGCCTGGGGGCACAGCCGCTATAGAAAGGTGGAGGTGTGGGGGTGTTCTGGGGATGGGGGTTGGCATGAGGAATGTACTTTTATCCTGCACCTATCCAGGTAGTCTTCTACGCTACTTTCATTGGTGCCGTGAGTTTATTTTACAAGGGTTTGTGTCTTACTCACTTGTGTCTTTAAAATGTGATGCTAATGTTAGAAGTGCACCTCTGGGTGTAAGAAAAATATTATAACTGCACTGCTGGCTTGCAGCCGTGCCACTTATGTCATTGCAGCGATGCATGTGCACCATCCATTCAAAATAGCATGTGTTACGTAGTCATCATAAATGATGCACTTTCATTGGCCACCACTGTGTCTTTCCACAAGAGTCATTGGGTTTCTCGACTGTTAAATACCAGAGGAAAACCTTTTCAGAAAAAAAGGAACGAAGGGAAATATGCCTCCTGAACCCATGGAGTCAGAGGTTGTTTACTGCAACACCGCTCTGCAATTTGGCACCGAGTCTGGAAAAGGGCCCCTTATGGTACTCCTCCACGGCCACAAGCAACACATTTACATTCCAAAGCGGTGGCTTTTATGGCTGTGCTCACTGTCTGTAGATAAGGCCAGCCTCCATAGGCTCCCTCGGAGGATGGAGAAAGCCGTGGTGGTTCCAGGGGTTAGTCCCTGAAGGAAGAGACACTGGCCCTCATTCACCCGACGGAAGCAGGGTCTTGACCCGGGCCCTTGGGGTCAGTGTGGCGGGGCCGTGGCCGGCCTGTGATCAGCATCAGCTGTTCCCCGCATATGTCACGCCACTTGGGAGCTGCTGGAGATTGAAACACATGCACTAAAGCACAGACCATACACGCACGCACACATGCACACGCACACCACACAAACACACATGCACTGACACGGACAAATTATTAATGGTTTACGCTCTGAGCGTTTAATTTTAATTTAATGTGTGTGTGTATTTGTATGTGTGCGTGTGTCTACGTGTGTGTGTGTGTGTATTTGTATGTTTGTGTGTGTCTGTGCATGTGCATGTGTGTGTGTATTTGTATATGTGTGTGTGTTCATGTGTGTGTCTGTGTGTATTTCTATGTGTGTGTGTGTGTGTTCATGTCTGTTGATGACTGCGTGTATGCATCTGTATGTATTTATATATGTGTGTGTGTGTGTGTGTGTGTGTGTGTGTGTGTGTGTGTGTGTGTGTGTGTGTGTGTGTGTGTGTGTGTGTGTGTGTGTGTGTGTGTGTGTGTGTGTGTTTGTGTGTGTGCATGTGTGTTTTTTTGTGTATTTGTATGTGTATTTGTATGTGTATTTGTATGTGTGTGTTTGTGTCTGTTTTTGTGCATGTGTGTGTGTGCGTGTGCGTGTGCATGAGTCTGACTCCATGTGTGGCGCGTCTCTCGGCAGGTTGCAGGAAGGGAGTTCACCCTGTGGGACGACTTCCCGGTGGAGGGCCGGCGGGACGCGCAGCAGGAAATGACCTTGGAGGGGCTGCTTATACATATGAAGGTACAGGCCTGACTCCCCCACGCAACACACACACACACACACACACACACACACACACACACACACACACACACACACACACACACACACACACACACACACACACACACACACACACACACACACACACACACACACACACACAGAGACACTCACATACACTCCGACATTCACAGACAAACACACACACACACACACACACACACACACACACACACACACACACACACACACACACACACACACACACACACACACAGACACGCACACACAGAGACACGCACATACACTCCGACATTCACAGACAAACACACACACACACACACACACATATTCACACGCACTCACACATACACTTACCAACATACACACGATGTGAAAGCTCTGATTGATTGATTGACCTCAGCTGCTCCATGTATAAAAGCATGGGTTGAGCGTCCACTTTATATTAACCTGTTCATCTTCCTTCCACTGTTCATCTACCCTAACACATTTTTAATTTTTTGTTTGTGGCCTTTTTACATCTGCCTGTCAGTGTTTGTCAGTGCCTGTCATAGTGTCTGCTACTTAGCCACTTTACATCAACCGTAGATCGATTGGTCCCCTTCCCCTTGGGAGTCATTCTCTGTATACTTAGAACCTGCGTAAGCGTCGAGGTCATCTTCAGGATAAATGCCAGCAGGCCGTCAGTCGTTTCTGCGATGCAAGACAATACTTGCCCTGAACTTAACTTTGGCTTTCTGGTTCCTCCTCTAGTTGTTTTCCAAAAGGGGAAGAGGAATCAAAGGGGAAGACGATTTTGGCAAAAAACTAAATACTCCCATTTTGCTCCAGTTGTATTTCTATCTTGGTCTCACCCGGACAGACCTTGTATTGTTTGTAGGGAGGCTTAACGTTTCCCTTCTGAGGGGTTGTTTGTGGGTTGCATGTGTCCTCAAACAACCGCCCTCTGATAGTCAGAGGAAGTGGGACTGGTTGGTGACTTCTCTGTCGTACACTTTTATGATTCATCTCATTTTAAATATTGCTCTTTTAATGCTTTGCAGGAGAAGTACAACCTGCAAGTCAGCAGTCTGTACTACGGGCCTGCTGTTCTCTACAGCGTCACCTCCGAACACAAGGACAGACTGAGGCAGAGGTATGTCTGATCAAACAGGGAACCCAAACATGTAATTATCACGCACTTCCACGGGGCCTGTGTTTTGGGAAAGCAGTGCGAGGATCTAAAAATGGATGAACTCAAGGGCATCATTTTGCGTTCATTTTCTATTGTATGTTTAATTATATATACACTGATATATATATCAGTGTTTTATATTGTTTTTTGTTTTTATTCTTTTTTTATTCAGAATAAGAAATGTGGTAAAAAAGCGACTTCAGGAATGACAAATGTTTCTACATCTTCAATATAAAAACAAACACACAAGGACATGCACGAATGCACACACATACAAAAACCTATGCACACACACACGCATACATGCAATCACTCACGCACACACACACACACCGGTGTGCTGCACACACCAGTGAGGCGCGGCGTGTGTTTGTTTAGACACTGAGGGCAGGACAGGGCTGCTTCCTCTGCGGTGGTGAGGGGGGACAGTGTTGAGGGATCTATCACGAGACCCCGTGGCTCACTTCACACCCCCCCGACGAAGACTCACCCCCTGAAACGAGATGTCCCCTCTTCGAGTTCCCCCTCAGGTAGTCTGTCCAAGACCCACAGAATAGTTTCATCGACCCTGTTTTCGTATTTCTTTCTTCACAAACGCCTGCAGCTGTCGGGGCATGTCTGGTGTTTAATTGTCCGTGCCACTTCTTTATCCTCATCATCATTAGAACCCTGAAGGTCTGGGGGCGAGCTGTCTCCTGCCAGAGACTCTCATCACTGCGAGCCTTTCGGGCCCTGAGGACATGCATATATGCAACACCCAGAAGCCAGCAAGACGAATGACTCACCTTTGAGTCTGAACTAGAATCAGGGGGATGAGGCACAGCCATGCTGAAACACATCGTCCTGTCCGACAATATTCAAATGTTCATTACGTCTTGGGGCCGGAGACTCCCAGTGCCCACTTTTTGTGTTTACTTCATTTTTAATCCCCGGAGTGGCTGTTGTGTGTGTTTATCTTGGCTTCTGTGTTGACACCCGGGTCCCAGGGGAGCATAGAGCTCCTAGGGGCCCGGTGGGGGGGAACATGAGTAGGGTAGAGAGATCCTGGTGGAGCGGACGATGGTCCTTCTAGAAGTCCCATCCTGGGCTCTCAGCCTGAGAACCTGCTTCCTACACGTCCTGTGTCGGGTTGGGTCTGAGATGAACTGGAGGGGGGGACTGGACTGACATGATAAACACACATCTGATAACAGCTACAGATGTCCTCCTCTGATCTGAACTAACAACACTGGGATGGCGGACAGACTCCAACCAGCTGTTTGTTTTTTTTAATGACGAGATTGACCTTTTGACACACTACACTTTGTGGTGAAATGATTATAATCAAATCAGCAGTAAACTTAATATAACACAGTGGCACATATAATGTAACCAAAGAGCCACATTGGATGATAAAAGAAACACAAAATAAATTGAGCCTGAAATATGACTATATTACTAATTACAATGATTCAAATATTATTAAATGTAGCTAATCCGCTAACCCCCATCCCCCTAACTATCCAACCCTAACCCTTTCTCTCCTCAGTGTATCTGATGTGGTGCGAATGGTGACCAAATCAGAGATTCCTCCGCACACACACAGTCTGGAGATCTATGCCTCGTTTGCTGAAGACGAAGACTGTGAGACCGTTCCACCCATCAGGTACCTGCTCCAGTGAGGTCCCTGAGGTCAACAGCGGAGCTCTTTTCTTCATTTCTTTTGAAGATCCCATGGTATAATGGTCAATGGTGTTTTAAAATATTGGGCAAAGATGACTAAACTACAGATTTTTACCTCCCTTCTGTCATTATGTGAAATGAAAGGTTTTAATGTGCTTTTATTTTTAGAAATAAACTTTTAGGCCATCTGTATGTTTTAAGTGCAATTGTGTCCAGTCACACAATTGCAATGTTCTCAGTAATTGATAGGCTCTTACCCATATAAACCATCTAATGTACCAAAGACGGTGATATGCTCTCTCTAAAGTCTGAGGTTAAAACACCTCTGTCCTGCCAGGCCTTAAACACATTTATTATTGGGGTTTTTGTTACTACCAAATATTTTTCAATTGTAGATGTTCTGGAAACAGGATATCTGTTGAACTGTATTAGTATCATGTAGGGGCCAATTGTATCTGTATGTGGGGCTGTCAATCTGTATTCATTTATAAAGCTTCTTGGTGGCTCCAGCAGCCAACGTAATTTCATCTTAAAGTTAATCAACGATGCAAACAGATTTCCATTGTTAATGCTGTGACTGTTTCTGTTGATCAGCTGCTTTCATGACCAAGTGTCACAATAAAGGTGAATCGGCCAATGAGGAACATCTGTCTTTTCACTTCACTTCTCCAACTGGTATGAATATAGAGAGAACCACAGAATGACAGTGCTGTTTCAGCCAAGTCGACTGCGTAGGTGTGGGGAACCTTTCAAACATGTCCTCCCTAGCAACCAGTGCTAGGAACAGAACAATCCGAAATCGCTCTCCTCCCCCCCTCCCCACACCCACAGGTGTGTTCCTCTCACCTGCCTATCTGCATCACAATGCCCTCCCCCCCCCCCCACCCCCACCTTGCCTTTTCTGCTTATCAACATACAGTTTTCCTGGACAAAGGCCGACTGTTCTCCACCTCTTTACCCTCGCATAGCTCCAAGCCATGGTATGAGACAGGCTTTCATCAGTCTGTTAGCAGGACACTGCATTACGTTACAACCCCCGTTTATATCGCAGATGAGCCGCAGCGGTGATATAAAAAAAACAACCATATTGCCTTTTTCATTCTAGGAACTCTATGATCCAAATTCCGACAAACACGTTTTTCATATTAAATAGAAAACCCTTTTATTACAACAGTATACAAAAAATGTACCAACATACCAGATGTCAAATTCGAATATCCTTCTATCTACATTTAGGGAACAGGGTCCGTTCTCTTCCAACACGGTAACAGCAGCATGGTTCAGATGTATCCAATGATATCGTTGCATATGATGGGCTGCCGGCTGCCGCTCTTCATCAGGGCGTTGAACTGGTAGAAGTCTGTAGAGTCCAGCTGGTGGATGCCAGTGTGCGACTGGTGAAAGAAGGGTTTGAGTGCCTGGAAGCCCACGGGGCAGGACATGCGCTTGGGGGCCTCCAGGGGCCGGCTGGCCCTGTTGGGGTCCACCGGCCGGCGCCTCACCTCTACCCCCTTGGCCCTCCCTGCCAGCTTCCTGCGCATGTTCCCCAGCAGGTCCTTCGCCAGGCGACGTCCCGCGCTGGGCTGCAGCTCCGCTGGCTCGGGGCACTCGGGCAGGTCCATCCAGTTCTTGATGAGGTCGGCAAAGCTGTTGTCCCCGAGGACCAGAGGAGAGCGGTTCCTGCTGCGGCTCAGCAGCGCCGCCGTCCAGTCCTCGGCTCCGCCGCCGGCACCGCCGGCGCCGCACGCCTCGAACGACGTCCAGCGCTCCAGGCACGCGTCCGACGTGGACTTGGGCCTCACCCGGCCCGAGGCGCCCCGGTTGGTGCGCAGGCACGCCGAGGCGGAGACCCGCACGTTCCGGGTCCTCCGCAGAACCACGCCCTCGTCCTGCCAGGACGCCTCCGAGTACCCCGAGTCCAGGTCCAGGCTCTTGCGGCTGCTGGGGGACCCGGGGCCCAGCCTCCCCTCCCCCGCCTCCTCCTCCTCCTCCTCCTCCAGGGGCCCGACCAGGCAGCAGGCCGAGTCGTAGGCGCTGGCCTCGCTGGAGCTGGACACGCGGAGCCGCGTCAGCCGGGCGTCCCGGGCAGGCCGGCTCCGGCGCTGGCAGAGCGGCGGGACAGGGAAGGACCCCGCGCAGGGCGCGCTCAGGGGCCGCGGGCGCCCCGTCTGCTTCAGGTCCTGGAGGGTTCGGATCATCTGCTCGCCCAGGCACACGCTGGAATCACCAAGACACCCCTGGAACCAAGAGAGAGAGAGCTGGGGTTAGAGATGTGAGTTCTAGAGGTTCTAGCAGGACATCGTCCAGCGTCAGAGCTGCGGTAATAAGGCTCTCCTTGGACGCTCCCACGTCCAGCCCCTTGGCTGCGCCTAGCCCCCAAACGGTTCCCTTATGTTCCTCGCCCGCTTCGGAGCCAATGAGATTCTTCCCAGCTGAGATCACTGTGGATGCGTGGCTCTGTAACAAGGCGAGCATTCCTGACAAACCTCGGAGCGACTTTATGGGTAACGTGATTCGGATTGAACTTCACCCGTAAAGTAAAAACACTGGAACAGGATGCACATTTCATGCAGGGAAATGTACCCTCCTGCTTCTTTAAGGAAGGAGAAATAACTAATCTTTAGAGGGACGGGAGCCAACATCCTATAGGCCTGGTTTAACCACAGGATGCAGTGAGCTTTTGGGAATTATACAATAGAGAGCTGACCGGCACGATATAATGTCCATATTATGACATGTATAATTCTATGTATTCTTTTTCGTTGTATTGACTTTTAGCAGCAATTCTAGAGCCTAAATCCATTGGTGGAAACCACCAGGTCCGACACAGTGTTGTTATCACAGCTGTGGAGCTCTCGACCATTCGGTCCCTGGTGAGGCTTGGAAGAGGAGGGCCGACCACAGACGGAGTCCCGCTCTACAACAGCCGCTCAACATATGATTTAACGTACTTTACACACACACGCACACGCACACGCACACACGCACACACTAGCGGACTAGGTCTTAGCGACACCCCCGGCATTAACTTTTTTTGATATTCAAAGAACTTTTTTATATTTCAAACTTTCCACAACCATACGACAACGCTAAAGCTGTGTTTAAACAAATTTGAGGCTTAAATTCTATCCCTTAGTAGTAGGTTTCTTTTTGCCGGTTGGTCGTGCAGAGATGATCATGAAGGCAATGGTTTTAATAACAGAAGTTAAAAGAAGAAACAAACAATTCTTACCATGTTTGTTATGTGTCTTGAGTAGATTCCGAGAATTCGTCAAATATTCCTTCAAAATGAAAAAAAATATGAATTAGTATAGTAAAAGATATCATCCATATATTGCAGGCTTACCACACATTGAACACACTACAATTCCCAACTACAATAGACCACAACTCACCCCAAACATTTTGATAATAAGTACAGTAATAGGCTACTATTCAATATAATGAAGGCCTAGTCATTCCAAAGCATGACATAAATTACTGTTATAACAACAAGACTCACCTTCGCATAAATTTTAACATAAATCCCCAATAGATTGAAAAAACAACAACAATTTGCGCTCCTAACTTCTCCAATGAACGGTTCTCTCAGATTGCGGAGGCTGAGGCCTCCCTGCAGACTTTAGTGAGGTTCAGCCCCTCCAGTCAGAGGCGGGTTTAGAAACCAGCCAATACGAGGACCTCTGAAACAAGACACTTAGTTGAATTGAAGCATGTCGCTTCGAGGGAGCCATGTGGTCACCTTTCACTATAATATATATATAGAGAGAGACTCTGGTGTTCTTGTATACTTGGCCTAGAAGTAGGCTATAGGCTACTCCTAGATATTAAATGTTGCATCAAGATATATTCAGTAATTTTATACATTTGAAAATAAATAATTGCCATAATTACAGTAACTATTCAATTATTAGTTTGGTTTAGATAAATTGTTGGTTTGGCAAACTTAAACATCTTCGCACTATGCTGAGGCGCCGATGCAACTTAGGCTACTTGAAATTCAGAAGCCATCGGGGTTCACGTGTCGCCATCTCGTGGACCACCTCGTCTTCTTCGTGATCGTCCTCGTTAGGTCAACCGTTTTCACACTTTTTGCACCTCAGTCACTCAAACGCTCAACATTCCATCCATTGTTGAATGCCATTGTCATGCAATCTGTTGTGTATAGCAATGTTTTGCAATGCAAGCTAAGCCTCTGGCGATCCTTCAATTAGCCTACTATGCAGATTGTGAGAAAATTCAAAAGAAGACATGCATTTTACCTTAAAAAATAACAGGACATTTCAGTTGGATTCACTTTTAAACTATTAGGCTATGTTGTTATTTTGGTGGGAATCTTGTTTCTAGTTGGCAACCTAGATATTGGCTTCAGTTCCATTCGTGCTGCAGATTTGTATTTTGTCATGATACACATTGAAATAAAACAATTCAATCCATACCTAACAAATTAACCCCAACAAAGTATTCTGTAGTATAAGTAATCGCTAAAACAAAGCTATTTATTTCCAATAACGTTTCCCAAACCCAAAGTGTGTCCCAGAATGACCCATTTTTCCAAGGACCACGCCACAGAAAGGCCTACCAAAACATGATTTATTTCATGACAGTGGAATAGATTTGATATGCTTCCTAGTATAGTGATAAGAGTATTTGTCAAGTGAACTATCAGCAGAAATAGCCCTAGTTCATACTAAGACCGCAGGCCACAGCTCCGTACCGCAAACATAACAAGGCCAAAAACAAAAACAAAAAAAAAATCATTTTAGGAGGAAACATTGGCTTTTGAAAAACCTTGCACACTTCCTTAAATGACGATGTGCGCGTGTATTTATAAGTGTGTGCATATTAGTCCTTTGCCATTAAGACGATTTATCAATGGAATGTTACTCAATTAGTGTGACTACAGGCTAGTGAAGCATGACTCTATGTAAACCCTTACCTTTAAAACACGTTTCCCCAAATGCTGTTGGATTTTGACAATCTAAAGAATATGTTCGGTTCATTCAACTCTTTCAATAAATCAAGACAATGTAATTCCATGCTTATCAGGGACAATTTACTGGTTGTCTAGCTCTAGCATGTGATCAAAATAAAAAATAAAATAAGGTTGAAAAAGAAGAGTACAAAATATCAAAAACCTAAACTGTATTAAAGAAAATGAAGAAATGGCATTTTGTTTCTGCGCTAGCGTTGGAAACCAGTGTTATGGAAGGCATACTGATTTAGCTCCATTTTATATTAATACGTCTGCAAAACATAATTGTTATTTTCTATTTCCTACTCGTATACAGCACGGTAATTATATCCCACAAACAAATGTAATTAAAAACCCTGTCTACATATTTCGGAAAAAAAACAACGCACAGTCGGTAAAAGGATCTATCGATAAAAAGTCTCAAAAGAACCAGTAACATTATGACGCATGTGTCAAAAGGAACGCATTGAAAATAATCAAACAGTTGGTGAGTGACGCGCGTCACTGTTCCCATCCAGTGATCAAACCCCCCCCCCCCCCCCACTCCCCCAGCGCGATGACATCACACGGCGGCGCGCTCCCACGGCTTCTAGAAAAGTCCGCAGTCCTTCAGGTTGTTCTTGATGATGACGTCGGTGACGGCGTCAAACACGAACTGCACGTTCTTGGTGTCGGTGGCGCAGGTGAAGTGGGTGTAGATCTCCTTGGTGTCCTTCTTCTTGTTCAGGTCCTCGAACTTGGTCTGGATGTAGCTGGCTGCCTCATCATACTTGTTGGCCCCTGAGGATGGGACAAACACACACACACACACACACACACACACACACACACACACACACACACACACACACACACACACACACACACACACACACACACACACACACACACACACGCACAGACACGCACACAGACAGACACAGGGTCACGCAGACACACAGACGCACAGACCCACAAAGACACACACAGACACACACATGCACATTTTTCGATTGATTTAAGTCCACATAAAAGACAATTAATACAGCGACAACATTTTTTAAAGTGTACATTGACAAAATCATGTTTAAGTAGCAGGGGTCTTCATAATACAAGCATCAATACTCAAGACACACACACACACACACACACACACACACACACACACACACACACACACACACACACACACACACACACACACACACACACACACACACACACAACCTATACGACAACACTAAGTCTGTGTTTAAACGAATCTGAAGCCTAGCTCCCTCGGTCAAAGAAAAGCACAAGTATCTGAAGTATTGAAGTTTGTGACCTGACCTGCGTACTCTGGGTAGCAGATTGACAGCGGGCTGCGGGGGATCTTCTCCTCAAACAGGTCCTTCTTGTTGAGGAAGAGGATGATGGAGGTCTCCGTGAACCACTTGTTGTTGCAGATGGAGTCAAACAGCTTCATGCTCTCGTGCATGCGGTTCTAGAACGAGACGGAGGGGGCTTGGTCACTGGCTAACTACGTCCAAGATGTTTGTGATGTCGTGTGCATAACACAAAATAATGGCAGCTGCCTGAGACCATTTCTGTACGTTTCTTTTTCTTTCACTGAAAAACGAATAACATCTTTCGACGCTTTCATCTGAAGCGATTTAAGGATAATTCAGACGTATGCCTTTAAGGAGCATTTACTTTAGAGTCAATTACTTTAGCAATGGGCTACAAGTACGTTGCGGATCCCCAATGTCCACATCATAGCAGTAGGCATCCTTGAACGAGATGCATCCTACGTGCGTCTCCTTTAAATCCCAAAATTCGGGAAGGCCGCCAGCAGGGGGCAATATCGAGCAAACTGTCGGAATTGGACGGTGCACAGAAAGCAAATAGAAGGTGGTAGGAGTCTTTCTTCAGTGAATGAAAGCACCCAACTCAAACCCTCCTGCTGATACTTAGTAGTGTAATGAAAGGCAAATATATCATCGTGAAAAAATAACATGTGTTTTAACATACGATGCCTCCAGGGTCGTACGGAGGCATCTGTTTTACAATGCGTTCCCATAAAGAGGGGTAATGTATCCTAGCTCTGGGGTCCCAGACCCATATGGTAGCGCTGCAGCACAGGCACCATGCTGTGTTCAGTCCTTCTTCCTCACCATCTCCTCATCCTCAGCCAGCATGAGGTCGTACGCGCTGAGCGCCACGCAGAAGATGATGGCCGTGACTCCTTCAAAACAGTGGATCCACTTCTTCCTCTCGGACCGTTGGCCACCCACGTCAAACATCCTGCCGAGAGAGAGGAAGTAGAGTGTAAAAGAGTGTGTGTGCATCAGTGTGTACGCCTGCACGCGCACACGCCGCGCGCTTGCACGTGTGTTTGCGCGTGCACTTGTGTACGCGTGTGTGACCGTGTTTAAGGTCACTGGAAAGTCAATAGAGAAAGAGAGAGCGGGCCAGTGGAGCTGAGAAAAGACAGCCTCATTTCTCTCCCCACCCCAAAACCGACTGCGACGCGGGGTGCAAAGTCAGGGTCTATTTTTGGCTGCACATTAACTTCTTAATGAGGTCTGATGCGGTGATCAGGACGCGGGTTTTGGCGTGAAGGTCAACAGCATGATGATGCAGAGGTAAAAGACAAGGGGAACCCTTATCGACTGCAAAAAAAATCTTTGTTGTTACATCAGACAGATTAAACAGGGAGCAAAGGTGAAACAAATATTAACCCGTGTGGCGCCCTTTGTTGATGAAAGAGATGAGTGTGTGGGGCTATCAGATTGGTTCCGATAGTTACTTCTCAGAATTGAAGTTAAATCTAAAGCAGTGACTTTCGTTTTATTGATTCTCCATCTATTATTCAGCCCCCAAAAGGCCTCAGAGGCTGCTTTACGAGAATCTAAATGCGAGAGAAAACAAATCACTCTGATTACAGATGGCCCTTTCAGGGTCTTGAGCCAGAGACAACACAACAGGCCAGACCTCTCTGGCTGATTAAACCTCTCTGAATGTTTTATCTGAGAAACAAACATTCAAAATGAACAACATCTCCCTCCCGTTGTCCCACATAATATCCCGACTGTGTGTCTTGTGTCTTCAGTCCTGCACACAACATTCAAATTCATGTTGCAGCCTTCGCCAAAGTGCCAGGGATTCCTTGAGCCAGGCATGCCAACCGTTGTCCCACTTTGCATGAGTGTGTGCGTGGGTGAACACGAGGCATTACATGTAAACCACATTGAATGGCTGTAGTGGCTTTTAAGGGACACTGTCTGTGTTTTCAGCCCAATTACACTGATGTCGGCCTCACTTGAAGTGGAGGTCCTTGAAGGTGAAGTGGGTTTCCACGATGCCCGTGGTCTTCACACGCGTCCGCAGCACGTCCTGCTGGGTGGGGATGTAGTCCGCCTTGGCTATCCTTTCCAGGTCGTTCAGGTAGCTGTGGGGGTAAACAGCACAGGTGAAGCACAGAACCCCAAACACTAGCGCATGGAAGGCCCAGGTGAGATGCAGGAGTTGTAAAGAGAGAGAGAGCCGAAAATAGCACACGGTTTTAAAAATAGACCCCTAAAAAAAGGTCCCCTCTCCCTCTGCTCCAGTCCTCCCCATGTTTCTCAGCCATTGAGGCGTATTGTGTTTTGACCAACTGTGATTGATATGCAAGATGGATTTCTAGAACCAATAAGGGAAGAAATGCCCTGATTAGTCAGTCAAATCTAAATCGTCTCAGAGGCAGGCCCAGTCCACTAGAGACATACATTGTCACAGAGCATTTCACTCACTAATAACTGACGGACGGCTATGGCATTTCTGAACATAACTCAGAAATTGTTGCTCTTAAATCTTCCCAGGGATTTTAAAGACCACCATTCACTTCCATTGGTATGGGCTCCTGTGGCTGCAATGTCATTTAGGGGTTGAGTGTGATGGTTGGTTTGCACTTATCTATAACTATAAACACTATAAATACGCTGAGTGCCCCCCCCCCCCCCCCCCGCCCCATGAGAAGCTCACATTGGTAAGATTACCATGGCAACATACTGCTTCCTCTTCAGGAGTATGTACCATATTGAAACACAGCCACATGCAAAGAGAGAGACAGAAATTCCAGCAGTATTCTAATGAAAAAAGTATGGCTTTTATGTTCCTTTTGGTTTCTTTAATATAGAGGTTTTTTTCTGCTAGTCTGCTATGGCAGAAATGTGAGTCAGCATCACTGCAGCTTGTGTTTATCACTATGGGATGGAGCATGAACACAGTGGGGTAGCATTGGCAAGCTTCTACGAAAACACTGAGAGACATTGGGTAAAAAGCTCTGAAAAGAAGATGGCGATTTGATTTAATGTGAGGTCGTCCGATGAATATTCAGAGATTATCCCAACAAAGTTTTGAAATTGAACCGGTCTTCGAGGCGGTGATGGAGTGTCTGAGAGAGGCTGAAGGACACAGCTTGCTCTACTTGGCCAGGCATTACATCACCGCCCGGGCCTGCTGGGAGACCTGATGCTTTTAGTGGCTAAGCCAACCTCCACTCCAGACGCACACACACACGCACGCGCGCAGGAAGGTGATAGTTAATGCTATCTCTAGCATACAATTTCAGTCCATTTGACTACAAAATATGAACAAACACGGATAAAAAACGATTTGTTCAACAGAACTTGCTCCTGCAAGAAACGTATTGTATTTAAATAATTCAGTCACTAAAAATGACATTTTTACGCGATACTTTTACGTTTTACTTGACAGTAAAACTGGTAACCTGCCAGGACTCAAAAATGAACCTGGAACCTCTTCGCCACTCAAGATGAAGCCACCTTTTAATGAACCTGTTCCTTATACAGAGCTTTTCACAGGTTCCTGATTATAATTATTTATAACCTCATACTTCTAGTCTTTGTTCCCAAGGTGATTTCACAAGTAAATGATTCTCCTTGCATTGGTATTTATCAGAGCTAAACAATGTAATCATGATAAAAAAACACCTTGGTAGGAAGTATGATTGAGTTTATTTTCTTTCTTGTAACAATTCTTACCATTGATTTCCTTGGTTTTCCCTGAGGTGTGTTTCTGTAAGGGTTAATTAGTTAATTGGCTTTTGGCTGTGTGTGGTTAACTGATTGCTTCAGCAGCTACCAGCTAAAGGCCAGTGAGAGAAGCCCAGTCCCCACTTCAATCTCAGCACACTGTGTGTGTGTGTGTGTGTGTGTGTGTGTGTGTGTGTGTGTGTGTGTGTGTGTGTGTGTGTGTGTGTGTGTGTGTGTGTGTGTGTGTGTGTGTGTGTGTGTGTGGTGTGTGTGTGTGTGTGTGTGTGTGTGTGTGGTGTTGTTGTGTGTGTGTGTGTGCGTGTGTGCGTGTGCGTGCGGGCGCATGCACACACATATAAAGGTTACGTTTAATTACATGTATTATCCGTTCAATAAAGTTGTCGTGTGTGTTTAAGCTGTCCAAAACAGAGGCGGGAGGTGGTTCATTTCACGTCGTTCCCGTGCCCCTAACAACGGACTTCCAAACCCGTATCCATAAACACGTATCCTGAAGGACTGATTATGGTTCCAAGTCGACGCAACGCAGGGACTACGCAGACGCTTCGACGCAGTCGTGAACCTGCTTTGGTTCTGCGTCGGGTCATAGTGAATGGACCAATCACAGTCCTTGCTGGTGCCTCGACGCAAGGCTTCAATTTTTGGGAGGTGCTTGTGATTGGCGCAAGGACGTAATGGGTTCGTAATTCCCCTTGCGTTGCGTCGAGGTGGAACCATAATCATCCCTTTAGACACGTCCAGACGTGTCGCTTTACTCACTAGGCGGCCGAGTCGTTGAGCTGGTATTCCCGTGAGCGGGTGAAGCAGCGTTGGATGCCACGGTCGGCCCACAGGCGCCTCATGACGCGGGACAGGTCCTCGGGCAGGACGGCGTGCTCCTCCGCCTCGGCACACAGCACAAACACCTGCCGCGCGTCGTCCTGCCGGGTGCACGCCGCGTTCACCGAAGAAGAAGAAAAAAATGGTGCATTAAAAAAACTAAAGTGCAATCCATTTTTTCCTCTGGGGAAGACTTGATGGCCTCGTCATTCAGGCTCGCCCTCAATGACTCCTCAGGACACTTTGCATAAAGTGTCCTCTATTGCATACACAATAGAGCTGTATGCAAATCTATGGGCTTCCGTCGCTGAAGAAGGAACCGTTGTGTGTTAGGACTGTGTTGCATCTTAGGGGTTAGTTTGCTCTTTAGACGGTTTTAGGGTTGGTGAATGTCATAACATTGGCCTTCGAACTCCTTTGAAACTTAGAATGATCAAAAACACATAAAAGTGACTAGACCTGTGCTGTGTTTCAGTATCCATACTATCCATACTCAGTATACATAGTTTGAGTATGTAGGGCATTCCAATTAAGATTGGGGCAAAAAGAAGTGTACAGAAAGGACCAGGATGGTGTACTCAAAACGGTCAAACCGCAGAGTGTGGATCGATGCACACTTTTCGTACTCATCGGCGCATTTTCCACATAGCCTGCATTAATGGAGTCATTTTGTAGTTTTTATTGTAGTTTTTTTTGTTTTTATTTGTATTTTTATAGCTACTATGTGCAAGGAGTTCACCGTCCAAAGCGGGATGTTTATTGAGGGGGAGGAGTCGTGGCGGCAGTCGCGATCGTAATTTCCGGTTAGTGCACCATGGAGTATTCGATTTGGAACAACACTGACATCTGAAAATCAGCGCACTTAGTGAGTGCGGAGAGTGTACTACATTTAGTGTACTAATGGAAGTATGGATATCGGAACACAGCACTGGATATGATTATGTAATATTTTGTATTTAAAGATTGGGTGGTATTAAACCGAAGATGTGAGAGCAGGCTATTAAAGGTTTTTCTTTTTAGTGCAGAATAGTGTAGTGGCTACAAGGGTGGAGGTCAAAAGGTCCTTGGTTTGTGTATTAAAGCTTCTGCTAAAAGATTAAAAAGCAAATGATTGTACCAGGCACCAAGTTAGCCCATTATGTATATATAATGCATTATATATATAAAACATGCAAGGGTGGTGCTTAAATCATAGTGAAGGAGGCATTGATGCTAAATGTCTTTGTTCCTTTATATTTATTCTCTCTAGCAATACTTATGACTATATTTATTCATGAGTGTGTTTTTTATGTAAATGACATACAATAGTGTGTGTATTTAAAAAAGTGATACCTGTATACTATGGGCCTGTTTGGAGGCTATGACTAGACACATCAATATGATCACAGTAATTACATAGAGGTCTACACAGGCTATCGAGAAAGAAATAATAGGAATGAGTATAAACACCATCAACACCATGTTTAGGGAGATGAGAGTATATATGTGTGAATTCATTCTAATGTGATATATTTTGAGACTGCTCAAGAGAGCGGGAGAGCCAAAAGACAATTCTATCTTTCAGCCTTTGTTTTAGGGGAACCTGTCTGAACGCATAGAAAGCATGCCAAATACGGATCAAAAGCAGCCAATTCAGGCCATCATCAGTTTGTAGATAGCTGGCCCTTTGTTAATTAATCTCCGCTGCTCCTGACACTGCAGAAACAAAGCACGCAACAAAGAAAATGGGCCGTTGTAAAAGTGGGTCGTCGTGACAAAAGCCTTACCGTAAGTATATCTCTACCCACTAGCCCACTTATTTATGTGTGTCTCACTGGAGAGCTTCCTTGGAGCTTAGAGGCAGGAAGCCGTGCAGTAATGGCAATATGGCTTTTAGGTGTTTTTTGGGTTGCAATTTACTCTTAACAAAATGCAGCAAAAAAAAACCCCCCTTCTTTCATTATATCTGAAGCACAACGCACGCATAAAACAGAGCATCTGTCTGTGCACATGCTTGTGTGATTATATACATGATACTGTATCTACAACTTGTATGTCTTACCTCCCTTGCAGTGTCCCCATAGTCAATCTTGAGAGTTGTCATTGCTTTAACAATGGCCATCAGGGAGTGAATGGTGTTACTGTAGACCACTGCTCGGTACTGTTTACACTCGTCTTCTGAATAGCCGTCTTCATGAATGATCCTGAGAACACCAAACATAACATGTTTTTATGTAACGCTGTGTAGGAGTTGGAGAAAGATGTCAGACGTTTTGGTTGTAGCCAACGTGAGCAAACCATGTCATTCCAGTCTAACACTGTTGAGATAGGGGATGATTGCCTGCACTATGTTTTGTAAAATAACGACTAATGGGATGTGGAAAATGAGACAGTCCATTAACCCCATTAGCTAGAATACGGCTACAGTATGCACGTAAACATTACACATATTACACAATTGTAGAATATTATGATTATGTTATGGCCATGTCTCATGTTCAGACTAAACACGTTTGTTCTGCCAGAGGATTCTAGTATCGGAACAACAGAAGGCCTCCATCTAGGGCCAACAGGCCAGGCCGTCACGACATATCTCTGGCCTGGATGGATGCTGGCCTTCTTCTGTTCGTCCAGACGGAGACTGCGTTTGTGTCACTCACTTCATCTGCTTCACGATGGTGCTCTTCCCTGACTCGCCCGCACCTGTTGGGACAAAGTACAGATTACAGCATGCTTCAGTGGCTTCCATTTCTATACCCTCAAGAAACTAGTGTTTTACATGTGTGTGTACATGCCACACTTTGGCTGAGCCTGTCCAGGACTAATCTCTGGGATCCAGTAGTCCTATTTTTTTACAGCAGGATCTTTGGGGAAAGACGTCACATATCCTTGGCCAGAAACCACGACGGCAAGGGGTCAAGTTTTCAGAATGGTCCATCTACAATGGCCAGTCTAAACAGTGTTGATTTAAAACCTCTACAGACGTTTTCTTGACAGTGTTACAACTGCTGGCCGATATTGTGTCCTCCAAAGGCTCTTACAAATCCCAGCCTCTGGCAACATGATTGGTCAATAAATATGAAGTGAGAGGACGTGAAACGCAAATATGAGTTTGTCTGCCATCAGTCTTTGGATATGAATCTAATACCTGATTTGAGAGATGAATCCAGGGCAAAGCTCAGCAAAAGTGTGGCATGGTCACAAGTAAAACACAAGTTTCATGCCCATATAACAATATAAATGGTTTTCAAATGATATTAATCTAACATTTGACAATGTAATACCAACTATTAACTTTCAATCATGTCATCCATAGAGGTGTCCAGATCGAGGCACTGAGCTGTGTTCATCCAGTCGAAGCTGATCAGATGAGAGCAGGTTCCTCCGAGCTACCTCAGTAATGTCAGGTTTCCACATGCCTGTCTCCTCCACTGCTTCCTGTCATCCCCCCGTCCACATCCTGTCACCGGGCATTACCCCGGCCAGGGCCTGATGCCCCCCAGGAACGTCACGGTCGTCATGGAAACCCATTGTCAATAGTCTGGTCTGCCACCTGACTTCGGCGTAGCTCACTGCTAGGGTTGGAGGAGATTGGATGGTTGTGTAACCCTACAACAAATTCCTTTTTTTTGTTTTGTCCAAGCCATACCTTGCTCACTATGCACCGCAATCCAACATATCATCAATTATTAATAGTTTTAATAATGTAACCTTATTCTACAAAATTAATTTAGCCTACATGGTGAAAGAATCTGAAACAGCCGGCTAACAACACAACGTCTTTCATTGAACTTCCTTTAATGGTAAGAACTTCTTCCTCATTCAGGATCTAGGATCAAGCTCTCTGAGGAGCCAAAGGCGACATTCATCGTATTGACTGTCCACTGAACACAGAGCGTTGACGAACCGGGAATGTATGTGAATCCAATTACCTTGCATTTGTGGGTTGCAGGGCTACAGCTGGTGTGTTCTGTTTTAATGAAGATGCTATGCTACGTGAAAGTGACATGACGTGATTAATGTGTGCTGAAACTAATGGGCCGGGATCAATGTTTTAATTAATCCTAAGGTGCACCTGTGGACATCTAATCATTAGGCACACCCGCATGGCAGACACGTGGTATCAGTTATTAGGATAGCAGACATGAGAAGCAGAGGCCAAGGACACCACTTGATTATCAAAAACGATCGGTCAAGTACTACTCTTCGAAATTAGTTGACATGACTGGATGTAGTATTGATTTTATTGACATGGCTTTTCAAGCAGGGTGAGTGCTTGCATCTTGAGTCTAGTGGTGGAAATAAGATGAATCCAGTATGTTATGTAGAGATAATGTACATGTAGAATTTTTGAATGAACTACAGACTGCTTAATAGTGTGGTGAGCTAGCTTGTGATTGGTGAGGCGTGCGATTAGCGCGCTAGTGATTGGTCAGTTGCATAGCTAGCTAGCTAATGATTGGTCAGAGGTAGAGATAGCTGGTGTTTGGTCATGTGGGATAAGCTAGCACACAGTGCCCTCAGGGTGTCTCACTTGCCAAGGGAGGCCAGCTAACCATTTATTATGTTCCATTTAAATCAACCCAGTAGCTCCCGAGTTCTATGGATTGAATTGCCTCTGACTTCCCAGGAATTAGCTGGGAAAGCTGTGGTAAAATCATTCCCACATTCTAACAACAGTTAGAATGTGATCCATGCTGGGTACTGGGGGCAGGGTGAGCATAACGAGTAAGGACAGTTAGATGCTCCTGTGGTATTGTGACACAGGTGGGATTCCCAAATTGTAAAATATCTAAAAGTGAGGAAAGAAAACAATAGGAAGACCATCAAATAGTTTTTCTTGTCATTCGTTTTTTTGTTGTTGTTTGGGGTCCTTCTGTAATATCATGTAACAACATGACACAAAATAAGTGTCATCGCCTGAAATTAATAATCAACACTAAATGCTCCAAATCTATTTTGCTG